>CAUJBZ010000190.1:0-252696 GCA_963082915.1 Dolichopus griseipennis
GGTGCCCATAGACCAATTTTATCAGCAGGCAAATTTTTCTGAAATAGTTAAAATGAATAAAAAAGTCCATATGCCGGTTTTCTTCAAATTTAATTTCTAAAAACTTAAAAAACTTGAATTTTAAACTAAAATTTTTCATTTTAAAATCTCAATTTTTACCAGGTGCCCATAGACCAATTTTATCAGCAGGCAAATTTTCCTGAAATAGTTAAAATAAATAAAAAAGTCCATAAGCGTTGTTTTCTTTAAATTTAATTTTCAAAAACTTAAAAACTCAAATTTTAAACTAAAATTTTTCATTTTAAAATCTCAATTTTTACCAGGTGCCCATAGACCAATTTTATCAGCAGGCAAATTTTCTTGAAATAGTTAAAATGAATAAAAAAGTCCATATGCCTGTTATCTTCAATTTTAATTTCTAAAAACTTAAAAAACTTGAATTTTAAACTAAAATTTTTCATTTTAAAATCTCAATTTTTACCAGGTGCCCATAGACCAATTTTATCAGCAGGCAAATTTTCCTGAAATAGTTAAAATAAATAAAAAAGTCCAAATGCCTTGGTTTCTTCAAATTTAATTTCCAAAAACTTAAAAAAACTCAAATTTTAAACTAAAATTTTTCATTTTAAAATCTCAATTTTTACCAGGTGCCCATAGACAAATTTTATCAGCGGCAAATTTTTCTGAAATAGTTAAAATAAATAAAAAAGTCCATAAGCGTTGTTTTTTTCAAGTTTAATTTTCAAAAACTTAAAAATTTCCAATTTTAAACTAAAATTTTTCATTTTAAAATCTCAATTTTTACCAGGTGCCCATAGACCAATTTTATCAGCAGGCAAATTTTCCTGAAATAGTTAAAATAAATAAAAAAGTCCATAAGCGTTGTTTTCTTTAAATTTAATTTTCAAAAACTTAAAAAACTCAAATTTTAAACTAAAATTTTTCATTTTAAAATCTCAATTTTTACCAGGTGCCCATAGACCAATTTTATCAGCAGGCAAATTTTCCTGAAATAGTTAAAATGAATAAAAAAGTCCATATGTCTGTTTTCTTCAAATTTAATTTCCAAAAACTTAAAAATTTCCAATTTTAAACTAAAATTTTTCATTTTAAAATCTCAATTTTTACCAGGTACCCATAGACCAGCTTTATCAGCAGGCAAATTTTCCTGAAATAGTTAAAATAAATTAAAAAGTCCATAAGCGTTGTTTTCTTCAAATTTAATTTCCAAAAACTTAAAACACTCCAATTTTAAACTAAAATTTTTCATTTTAAAATCTCAATTTTTACCAGGTGCCCATAGACAAATTTTATCAGCGGCAAATTTTTCTGAAATAGTTAAAATAAATAAAAAAGTCCATAAGCGTTGTTTTTTTCAAGTTTAATTTTCAAAAACTTAAAAATTTCCAATTTTAAACTAAAATTTTTCATTTTAAAATCTCAATTTTTACCAGGTGCCCATAGACCAATTTTATCAGCAGGCAAATTTTCCTGAAATAGTTAAAATAAATAAAAAAGTCCATAAGCGTTGTGTTCTTCAAGTTTAATTTTCAAAAACTTAAAAATTTCCAATTTTAAACTAAAATTTTTCATTTTAAAATCTCAATTTTTACCAGGTGCCCATAGACCAATTTTATCAGCAGGCAAATTTTTCTGAAATAGTTAAAATAAATTAAAAAGTCCATAAGCGTTGTTTTCTTCAAATTTAATTTCCTATAACTTTAAAAACTCCAATTTTAAACTAAAATTTTTCATTTGAAAATCTCAATTTTTACCAGGTTCCATAGACCAATTTTATCAGCAGGCAAATTTTCCTGAAATAGTTAAAATAAATAAAAAAGTCCATAAGCGTTGTGTTCTTCAAGTTTAATTTTCAAAAACTTAAAAATTTCCAATTTTAAACTAAAATTTTTCATTTTAAAATCTCAATTTTTACCAGGTGCCCATAGACCAATTTTATCAGCAGGCGAAATTTTCTGAAATAGTTAAAATAAATAAAAAAGTTCATATGCCTGGTTTTTTCAAATTTAATTTCCAAAAACTTAAAAAACTCCAATTTTAAACTAAACTTTTTCATTTTAAAATCTCAATTTTTACCAGGTACCCATAGACCAATTTTATCAGCAGGCAAATTTTCCTGAAATAGTTAAAATAAATAAAAAAGTCCATATGCCTTGTTTTCTTCGAAGTTAATTTCCAAAAACTTAAAAAACTCCAATTTTGAACTAAAATTTTTCATTTTTCAATTTTTACCAGGTGCCCATAGACCAATTTTATCAGCAGGCAAATTTTTCTGAAATAGTTAAAAAAAAATTAAAAAGTCCATAAGCGTTGTTTTCTTCAAATTTAATTTCCAAAAACTTTAAAAACTCCAATTTTAAACTAAAATTTTTCATTTTAAAATCTCAATTTTTACCAGGTTCCATAGACCAATTTTATCAGCAGGCAAATTTTCCTGAAATAGTTAAAATAAATAAAAAAGTCCATAAACGTTGTGTTCTTCAAGTTTAATTTTCAAAAACTTAAAAATTTCCAATTTTAAACTAAAATTTTTCATTTTAAAATCTCAATTTTTACCAGGTGCCCATAGACCAATTTTATCAGCAGGCAAATTTTTCTGAAATAGTTAAAATAAATAAAAAAGTCCATATGCCTTGGTTTCTTCAAATTTAATTTCCAAAAACTTAAAAAACTCCAATTTTAAACTAAACTTTTTCATTTTAAAATCTCAATTTTTACCAGGTGCCCATAGACCAATTTTATCAGCAGGCAAATTTTCCTGAAATAGTTAAAATAAATAAAAAAGTCCATAAGCGTTGTGTTCTTCAAGTTTAATTTTCAAAAACTTAAAAATTTCCAATTTTAAACTAAAATTTTTCATTTTAAAATCTCAATTTTTACCAGGTGCCCATAGACCAATTTTATCAGCAGGCAAATTTTCCTGAAATAGTTAAAATAAATAAAAAAGTCCACAAGCCTTGTTTTCTTTTAATTTAATTTTCAAAAACTTAAAAAACTCAAATTTTCAACTAAAATTTTTCATTTCAAAATCTCAATTTTTACCAGAGGCCCATAGACCAATTTTAGCAGCAGGTAAATTTTTCTGAAATAGTTAAAATGAATCAAAAAGTCCATATGCCTGTTTTCTTCAAATTTAATTTCCAAAAACTTAAAACACTCCAATTTTAAACTAAAATTTTTCATTTTAAAATCTCAATTTTTACCAGGTGCCCATAGACAAATTTTATCAGCGGCAAATTTTTCTGAAATAGTTAAAATAAATAAAAAAGTCCATAAGCGTTGTTTTTTTCAAGTTTAATTTTCAAAAACTTAAAAATTTCCAATTTTAAACTAAAATTTTTCATTTTAAAATCTCAATTTTTACCAGGTGCCCATAGACCAATTTTATCAGCAGGCAAATTTTCCTGAAATAGTTAAAATAAATAAAAAAGTCCATAAGCGTTGTGTTCTTCAAGTTTAATTTTCAAAAACTTAAAAATTTCCAATTTTAAACTAAAATTTTTCATTTTAAAATCTCAATTTTTACCAGGTGCCCATAGACCAATTTTATCAGCAGGCAAATTTTTCTGAAATAGTTAAAATAAATTAAAAAGTCCATAAGCGTTGTTTTCTTCAAATTTAATTTCCTATAACTTTAAAAACTCCAATTTTAAACTAAAATTTTTCATTTGAAAATCTCAATTTTTACCAGGTTCCATAGACCAATTTTATCAGAAGGCAAATTTTCCTGAAATAGTTAAAATAAATAAAAAAGTCCATAAGCGTTGTGTTCTTCAAGTTTAATTTTCAAAAACTTAAAAATTTCCAATTTTAAACTAAAATTTTTCATTTTAAAATCTCAATTTTTACCAGGTGCCCATAGACCAATTTTATCAGCAGGCGAAATTTTCTGAAATAGTTAAAATAAATAAAAAAGTTCATATGCCTGGTTTCTTCAAATTTAATTTCCAAAAACTTAAAAAACTCCAATTTTAAACTAAACTTTTTCATTTTAAAATCTCAATTTTTACCAGGTACCCATAGACCAATTTTATCAGCAGGCAAATTTTCCTGAAATAGTTAAAATAAATAAAAAAGTTCATATGCCTTGTTTTCTTCGAAGTTAATTTCCAAAAACTTAAAAAACTCCAATTTTGAACTAAAATTTTTCATTTTTCAATTTTTACCAGGTGCCCATAGACCAATTTTATCAGCAGGCAAATTTTTCTGAAATAGTTAAAAAAAAATTAAAAAGTCCATAAGCGTTGTTTTCTTCAAATTTAATTTCCAAAAACTTTAAAAACTCCAATTTTAAACTAAAATTTTTCATTTTAAAATCTCAATTTTTACCAGGTTCCATAGACCAATTTTATCAGCAGGCAAATTTTCCTGAAATAGTTAAAATAAATAAAAAAGTCCATAAGCGTTGTGTTCTTCAAGTTTAATTTTCAAAAACTTAAAAATTTCCAATTTTAAACTAAAATTTTTCATTTTAAAATCTCAATTTTTACCAGGTGCCCATAGACCAATTTTATCAGCAGGCAAATTTTTCTGAAATAGTTAAAATGAATAAAAAAGTCCATATGCCGGTTTTCTTCAAATTTAATTTCTAAAAACTTAAAAAACTTGAATTTTAAACTAAAATTTTTCATTTTAAAATCTCAATTTTTACCAGGTGCCCATAGACCAATTTTATCAGCAGGCAAATTTTCCTGAAATAGTTAAAATAAATAAAAAAGTCCATAAGCGTTGTTTTCTTTAAATTTAATTTTCAAAAACTTAAAAAACTCAAATTTTAAACTAAAATTTTTCATTTTAAAATCTCAATTTTTACCAGGTGCCCATAGACCAATTTTATCAGCAGGCAAATTTTCTTGAAATAGTTAAAATGAATAAAAAAGTCCATATGCCTGTTATCTTCAATTTTAATTTCTAAAAACTTAAAAAACTTGAATTTTAAACTAAAATTTTTCATTTTAAAATCTCAATTTTTACCAGGTGCCCATAGACCAATTTTATCAGCAGGCAAATTTTCCTGAAATAGTTAAAATAAATAAAAAAGTCCAAATGCCTTGGTTTCTTCAAATTTAATTTCCAAAAACTTAAAAAAACTCAAATTTTAAACTAAAATTTTTCATTTCAAAATCTCAATTTTTACCAGGTGCCCATAGACCAATTTTAGCAGCAGGTAAATTTTTCTGAAATAGTTAAAATGAATAAAAAAGTCCATATGTCTGTTTTCTTCAAATTTAATTTCCAAAAACTTAAAAATTTCCAATTTTAAACTAAAATTTTTCATTTTAAAATCTCAATTTTTACCAGGTACCCATAGACCAGCTTTATCAGCAGGCAAATTTTCCTGAAATAGTTAAAATAAATTAAAAAGTCCATAAGCGTTGTTTTCTTCAAATTTAATTTCCAAAAACTTAAAACACTCCAATTTTAAACTAAAATTTTTCATTTTAAAATCTCAATTTTTACCAGGTGCCCATAGACAAATTTTATCAGCGGCAAATTTTTCTGAAATAGTTAAAATAAATAAAAAAGTCCATAAGCGTTGTTTTTTTCAAGTTTAATTTTCAAAAACTTAAAAATTTCCAATTTTAAACTAAAATTTTTCATTTTAAAATCTCAATTTTTACCAGGTGCCCATAGACCAATTTTATCAGCAGGCAAATTTTCCTGAAATAGTTAAAATAAATAAAAAAGTCCATATGCCTTGGTTTCTTCAAATTTAATTTCCAAAAACTTAAAAAACTCCAATTTTAAACTAAACTTTTTCATTTTAAAATCTCAATTTTTACCAGGTGCCCATAGACCAATTTTATCAGCAGGCAAATTTTTCTGAAATAGTTAAAATAAATTAAAAAGTCCATAAGCGTTGTTATCTTCAAATTTAATTTCCTATAACTTTAAAAACTCCAATTTTAAACTAAAATTTTTCATTTGAAAATCTCAATTTTTACCAGGTTCCATAGACCAATTTTATCAGCAGGCAAATTTTCCTGAAATAGTTAAAATAAATAAAAAAGTCCATAAGCGTTGTGTTCTTCAAGTTTAATTTTCAAAAACTTAAAAATTTCCAATTTTAAACTAAAATTTTTCATTTTAAAATCTCAATTTTTACCAGGTGCCCATAGACCAATTTTATCAGCAGGCGAAATTTTCTGAAATAGTTAAAATAAATAAAAAAGTTCATATGCCTGGTTTCTTCAAATTTAATTTCCAAAAACTTAAAAAACTCCAATTTTAAACTAAACTTTTTCATTTTAAAATCTCAATTTTTACCAGGTACCCATAGACCAATTTTATCAGCAGGCAAATTTTCCTGAAATAGTTAAAATAAATAAAAAAGTCCATATGCCTTGTTTTCTTCGAAGTTAATTTCCAAAAACTTAAAAAACTCCAATTTTGAACTAAAATTTTTCATTTTTCAATTTTTACCAGGTGCCCATAGACCAATTTTATCAGCAGGCAAATTTTTCTGAAATAGTTAAAAAAAAATTAAAAAGTCCATAAGCGTTGTTTTCTTCAAATTTAATTTCCAAAAACTTTAAAAACTCCAATTTTAAACTAAAATTTTTCATTTTAAAATCTCAATTTTTACCAGGTTCCATAGACCAATTTTATCAGCAGGCAAATTTTCCTGAAATAGTTAAAATAAATAAAAAAGTCCATAAGCGTTGTGTTCTTCAAGTTTAATTTTCAAAAACTTAAAAATTTCCAATTTTAAACTAAAATTTTTCATTTTAAAATCTCAATTTTTACCAGGTGCCCATAGACCAATTTTATCAGCAGGCAAATTTTTCTGAAATAGTTAAAATAAATAAAAAAGTCCATATGCCTTGGTTTCTTCAAATTTAATTTCCAAAAACTTAAAAAACTCCAATTTTAAACTAAACTTTTTCATTTTAAAATCTCAATTTTTACCAGGTGCCCATAGACCAATTTTATCAGCAGGCAAATTTTCCTGAAATAGTTAAAATAAATAAAAAAGTCCATAAGCGTTGTGTTCTTCAAGTTTAATTTTCAAAAACTTAAAAATTTCCATTTTTAAACTAAAATTTTTCATTTTAAAATCTCAATTTTTACCAGGTGCCCATAGACCAATTTTATCAGCAGGCAAATTTTCCTGAAATAGTTAAAATAAATAAAAAAGTCCATAAGCCTTGTTTTCTTTTAATTTAATTTTCAAAAACTTAAAAAACTCAAATTTTCAACTAAAATTTTTCATTTCAAAATCTCAATTTTTACCAGAGGCCCATAGACCAATTTTAGCAGCAGGTAAATTTTTCTGAAATAGTTAAAATGAATCAAAAAGTCCATATGCCTGTTTTCTTCAAATTTAATTTCCAAAAACTTTAAAAACCTCCAATTTTAAACAAAAATTTTTCATTTTAAAATCTCAATTTTTACCAGGTGCCCATAGACCAATTTTATCAGCAGGCAAATTTTTCTGAAATAGTTAAAATAAATTAAAAAGTCCATAAGCGTTGTTTTCTTCAAATTTAATTTCCAAAAACTTAAAAAAACTCCAAATTTTAAACTAAAAGTTTTCATTTTAAAATTTCAATTTTTACCAGGTGCCCGTAGACCAATTTTATCAGCAGGCAAATTTTCCTGAAATACTTAAAATAAATAAAAAATTCCATAAACGTTGTTTTCTTCAAATTTAATTTCCAAAAACTTAAAACACTCCAATTTTAAACTAAAATTTTTCATTTTAAAATCTCAATTTTTACCAGGTGCCCATAGACAAATTTTATCAGCGGCAAATTTTTCTGAAATAGTTAAAATAAATAAAACAGTCCATAAGCGTTTTTTTTTTCAAGTTTAATTTTCAAAAACTTAAAAATTTCCAATTTTAAACTAAAATTTTTCATTTTAAAATCTCAATTTTTACCAGGTGCCCATAGACCAATTTTATCAGCAGGCAAAATTTTCTGAAATAGTTAAAATAAATAAAAAAGTCCATATGCCTTGGTTTCTTCAAATTTAATTTCCAAAAACTTAAAATACTCCAATTTTAAACTAAACTTTTTCATTTTAAAATCTCAATTTTTACCAGGTACCCATAGACCAATTTTATCAGCAGGCAAATTTTCCTGAAATAGTTAAAATAAATAAAAAAGTCCATATGCCTTGTTTTCTTCGAATTTAATTTCCAAAAACTTAAAAAACTCCAATTTTGAACTAAAATTTTTCATTTTTCAATTTGTACCAGGTGCCCATAGACCAATTTTATCAGCAGGCAAATTTTTCTGAAATAGTTAAAATAAATTAACAAGTCCATAAGCGTTGTTTTCTTCAAATTTAATTTCCAAAAACTTTAAAAACTCCAATTTTAAACTAAAATTTTTCATTTGAAAATCTCAATTTTTACCAGGTTCCATAGACCAATTTTATCAGCAGGCAAATTTTCCTGAAATAGTTAAAATAAATAAAAAAGTCCATAAGCGTTGTGTTCTTCAAGTTTAATTTTCAAAAACTTAAAAATTTCCAATTTTAAACTAAAATTTTTCATTTTAAAATCTCAATTTTTACCAGGTGCCCATAGACCAATTTTATCAGCAGGCAAATTTTTCTGAAATAGTTAAAATAAATAAAAAAGTCCATATGCCTTGGTTTCTTCAAATTTAATTTCCAAAAACTTAAAAAACTCCAATTTTAAACTAAACTTTTTCATTTTAAAATCTCAATTTTTACCAGGTGCCCATAGACCAATTTTATTAGCAGGCAAATTTTCCTGAAATAGTTAAAACAAACAAAAAAGTCCATATGCCTTGTTTTCTTCAAATTTAATTTCTAAAAACTTAAAA
The DNA here is from genome assembly GCA_963082915.1 of Dolichopus griseipennis. Taxonomy (NCBI): domain Eukaryota; kingdom Metazoa; phylum Arthropoda; class Insecta; order Diptera; family Dolichopodidae; genus Dolichopus; species Dolichopus griseipennis. The sequence continues at coordinate 8,820 of CAUJBZ010000190.1, forward strand.
AACTCCAATTTTGAACAAAAATTTTTCATTTTAAAATCTCAATTTTTACCAGGTGCCCATAGACCAATTTTATCAGCAGGCAAATTTTTCTGAAATAGTTAAAATGAATAAAAAAGTCCATATGCCGGTTTTCTTCAAATTTAATTTCTAAAAACTTAAAAAACTTGAATTTTAAACTAAAATTTTTCATTTTAAAATCTCAATTTTTACCAGGTGCCCATAGACCAATTTTATCAGCAGGCAAATTTTCCTGAAATAGTTAAAATAAATAAAAAAGTCCATAAGCGTTGTTTTCTTTAAATTTAATTTTCAAAAACTTAAAAAACTCAAATTTTAAACTAAAATTTTTCATTTTAAAATCTCAATTTTTACCAGGTGCCCATAGACCAATTATATCAGCAGGCAAATTTTCTTGAAATAGTTAAAATGAATAAAAAAGTCCATATGCCTGTTATCTTCAATTTTAATTTCTAAAAACTTAAAAAACTTGAATTTTAAACTAAAATTTTTCATTTTAAAATCTCAATTTTTACCAGGTGCCCATAGACCAATTTTATCAGCAGGCAAATTTTCCTGAAATAGTTAAAATAAATAAAAAAGTCCAAATGCCTTGGTTTCTTCAAATTTAATTTCCAAAAACTTAAAAAAACTCAAATTTTAAACTAAAATTTTTCATTTCAAAATCTCAATTTTTACCAGGTGCCCATAGACCAATTTTAGCAGCAGGTAAATTTTTCTGAAATAGTTAAAATGAATAAAAAAGTCCATATGCCTGTTTTCTTCAAATTTAATTTCCAAAAACTTAAAAATTTCCAATTTTAAACTAAAATTTTTCATTTTAAAATCTCAATTTTTACCAGGTACCCATAGACCAGCTTTATCAGCAGGCAAATTTTCCTGAAATAGTTAAAATAAATTAAAAAGTCCATAAGCGTTGTTTTCTTCAAATTTAATTTCCAAAAACTTAAAACACTCCAATTTTAAACTAAAATTTTTCATTTTAAAATCTCAATTTTTACCAGGTGCCCATAGACAAATTTTATCAGCGGCAAATTTTTCTGAAATAGTTAAAATAAATAAAAAAGTCCATAAGCGTTGTTTTTTTCAAGTTTAATTTTCAAAAACTTAAAAATTTCCAATTTTAAACTAAAATTTTTCATTTTAAAATCTCAATTTTTACCAGGTGCCCATAGACCAATTTTATCAGCAGGCGAAATTTTCTGAAATAGTTAAAATAAATAAAAAAGTTCATATGCCTGGTTTCTTCAAATTTAATTTCCAAAAACTTAAAAAACTCCAATTTTAAACTAAACTTTTTCATTTTAAAATCTCAATTTTTACCAGGTACCCATAGACCAATTTTATCAGCAGGCAAATTTTCCTGAAATAGTTAAAATAAATAAAAAAGTCCATATGCCTTGTTTTCTTCGAAGTTAATTTCCAAAAACTTAAAAAACTCCAATTTTGAACTAAAATTTTTCATTTTTCAATTTTTACCAGGTGCCCATAGACCAATTTTATCAGCAGGCAAATTTTTCTGAAATAGTTAAAAAAAAATTAAAAAGTCCATAAGCGTTGTTTTCTTCAAATTTAATTTCCAAAAACTTTAAAAACTCCAATTTTAAACTAAAATTTTTCATTTTAAAATCTCAATTTTTACCAGGTTCCATAGACCAATTTTATCAGCAGGCAAATTTTCCTGAAATAGTTAAAATAAATAAAAAAGTCCATAAGCGTTGTGTTCTTCAAGTTTAATTTTCAAAAACTTAAAAATTTCCAATTTTAAACTAAAATTTTTCATTTTAAAATCTCAATTTTTACCAGGTGCCCATAGACCAATTTTATCAGCAGGCAAATTTTTCTGAAATAGTTAAAATAAATAAAAAAGTCCATATGCCTTGGTTTCTTCAAATTTAATTTCCAAAAACTTAAAAAACTCCAATTTTAAACTAAACTTTTTCATTTTAAAATCTCAATTTTTACCAGGTGCCCATAGACCAATTTTATCAGCAGGCAAATTTTCCTGAAATAGTTAAAATAAATAAAAAAGTCCATAAGCGTTGTGTTCTTCAAGTTTAATTTTCAAAAACTTAAAAATTTCCAATTTTAAACTAAAATTTTTCATTTTAAAATCTCAATTTTTACCAGGTGCCCATAGACCAATTTTATCAGCAGGCAAATTTTCCTGAAATAGTTAAAATAAATAAAAAAGTCCATAAGCCTTGTTTTCTTTTAATTTAATTTTCAAAAACTTAAAAAACTCAAATTTTCAACTAAAATTTTTCATTTCAAAATCTCAATTTTTACCAGGTGCCCATAGACCAATTTTAGCAGCAGGTAAATTTTTCTGAAATAGTTAAAATGAATCAAAAAGTCCATATGCCTGTTTTCTTCAAATTTAATTTCCAAAAACTTAAAAAACCTCCAATTTTAAACAAAAATTTTTCATTTTAAAATCTCAATTTTTACCAGGTGCCCATAGACCAATTTTATCAGCAGGCAAATTTTCCTGAAATAGTTAAAATAAATAAAAAAGTCCATAAGCGTTGTGTTCTTCAAGTTTAATTTTCAAAAACTTAAAAATTTCCAATTTTAAACTAAAATTTTTCATTTTAAAATCTCAATTTTTACCAGGTGCCCATAGACCAATTTTATCAGCAGGCAAAATTTTCTGAAATAGTTAAAATAAATAAAAAAGTCCATATGCCTTGGTTTCTTCAAATTTAATTTCCAAAAACTTAAAAAACTCCAATTTTAAACTAAACTTTTTCATTTTAAAATCTCAATTTTTACCAGGTACCCATAGACCAATTTTATCAGCAGGCAAATTTTCCTGAAATAGTTAAAATAAATAAAAAAGTCCATATGCCTTGTTTTCTTCGAATTTAATTTCCAAAAACTTAAAAAACTCCAATTTTGAACTAAAATTTTTCATTTTTCAATTTGTACCAGGTGCCCATAGACCAATTTTATCAGCAGGCAAATTTTTCTGAAATAGTTAAAATAAATTAACAAGTCCATAAGCGTTGTTTTCTTCAAATTTAATTTCCAAAAACTTTAAAAACTCCAATTTTAAACTAAAATTTTTCATTTGAAAATCTCAATTTTTACCAGGTTCCATAGACCAATTTTATCAGCAGGCAAATTTTCCTGAAATAGTTAAAATAAATAAAAAAGTCCATAAGCGTTGTGTTCTTCAAGTTTAATTTTCAAAAACTTAAAAATTTCCAATTTTAAACTAAAATTTTTCATTTTAAAATCTCAATTTTTACCAGGTGCCCATAGACCAATTTTATCAGCAGGCAAATTTTTCTGAAATAGTTAAAATAAATAAAAAAGTCCATATGCCTTGGTTTCTTCAAATTTAATTTCCAAAAACTTAAAAAACTCCAATTTTAAACTAAACTTTTTCATTTTAAAATCTCAATTTTTACCAGGTGCCCATAGACCAATTTTATCAGCAGGCAAATTTTCCTGAAATAGTTAAAATAAACAAAAAAGTCCATATGCCTTGTTTTCTTCAAATTTAATTTCTAAAAACTTAAAAAACTCTAATTTTGAACAAAAATTTTTCATTTTAAAATCTCAATTTTTACCAGGTGCCCATAGACCAATTTTATCAGCAGGCAAATTTTCCTGAAATAGTTAAAATAAATAAAAAAGTCCATAAGCGTTGTGTTCTTCAAGTTTAATTTTCAAAAACTTAAAAATTTCCAATTTTAAACTAAAATTTTTCATTTTAAAATCTCAATTTTTACCAGGTGCCCATAGACCAATTTTATCAGCAGGCAAATTTTTCTGAAATAGTTAAAATAAATAAAAAAGTCCATATGCCTTGGTTTCTTCAAATTTAATTTCCAAAAACTTAAAAAACTCCAATTTTAAACTAAAATTTTTCATTTTAAAATCTCAATTTTTACCAGGTGCCCATAGACCAATTTTATCATCAGCAAATTTTCCTGAAATATTTAAAATAAATAAAAAAGTCCATAAGCGTTGTTTTCTTCAAGTTTAATTTTCAAAAACTTAAAAATTTCCAATTTTCAACTAAAATTTTTCATTTTAAAATCTCACGTTTTACCAGGTGCCCATACACCAATTTTATCAGCAGGCAAATTTTCCTGAAATAGTTAAAATAAATAAAGAAGTCCATAAGCGTTGTTTTCTTCAAGTTTAATTTTCAAAAATTTAAAAATTTCCAATTTTAAACTAAAATTTTTCATTTTAAAATCTCAAGTTTTACCAGGTGCCCATAGACCAATTCTATCAGCAGGCAAATTTTCCTGAAATAGTTAAAATAAATAAAAAAGTCCATAAGCGTTGTTTTCTTCAAATTTAATTTCCAAAAACTTTAAAAACTCCAATTTTAAACTAAAATTTTTCATTTGAAAATCTCAATTTTTACCAGGTTCCATAGACCAATTTTAGCAGCAGGCAAATTTTCCTGAAATAGTTAAAATAAATAAAAAAGTCCATAAGCGTTGTTTTCTTCAAGTTTAATTTTCAAAAACTTAAAAATTTCCAATTTTAAACTAAAATTTTTCATTTTAAAATCTCAATTTTTACCAGGTGCCCATAGACCAATTTTATCAGCAGGCAAATTTTTCTGAAATAGATAAAATAAATAAAAAAGTCCATATGCCTTGGCTTCTTCAAATTTAATTTCCAAAAACTTAAAAAACTCCAATTTTAAACTAAACTTTTTCATTTTAAAATCTCAGTTTTTACCAGGTGCCCATAGACCAATTTTATCAGCAGGCAAATTTTCCTGAAATAGTTAAAATAAATAAAAAAGTTCATAAGCGTTGTGTTCTTCAAGTTTAATTTTCAAAAACTTAAAAATTTCCAATTTTAAACTAAAATTTTTCATTTTAAAATCTCAATTTTTACCAGGTGCCCATAGACCAATTTTATCAGCAGGCAAATTTTTCTGAAATAGTTAAAATAAATAAAAAAGTCCATATGCCTTGGTTTCTTCAAATTTAATTTCCAAAAACTTAAAAAACTCCAATTTTGAACTAAAATTTTTCATTTTAAAATCTTAATTTTTACCAGGTGTAAAAAATAAATTAAAAAGTCCATAAGCGTTGTTTTCTTCAAATTTAATTTCCAAAAACTTTAAAAACCCAATTTTAAACTAAAATTTTCATTTGAAAATCTCAATTTTTAACAGGTTCCATAGACCAATTTTAGCAGCAGGCAAATTTTCCTGAAATAGTTAAAATAAATAAAAAAGTCCATAAGCGTTGTTTTCTTCAAGTTTAATTTTCAAAAACTTAAAAATTTCCAATTTTAAACTAAAATTTTTCATTTTAAAATCTCAATTTTTACCAGGTGCCCATAGACCAATTTTATCAGCAGGCAAATTTTCCTGAAATAGTTAAAATAAATAAAAAAGTCCATAAGCGTTGTTTTCTTCAAGTTTAATTTTCAAAAACTTAAAACACTCCAATTTTAAACTAAAATTTTTCATTTTAAAATCTCAATTTTTACCAGGTACCCATAGACCAATTTTATCAGCAGGCAAATTTTCCTGAAATAGTTAAAATAAATAAAAAAGTCCATAAGCGTTGTTTTCTTCAAGTTTAATTTTCAAAAACTTAAAAATTTCCAATTTTCAACTAAAATTTTTCATTTTAAAATCTCACGTTTTACCAGGTGACCATAGACCAATTTTATCAGCAGGCAAATTTTCCTGAAATAGTTAAAATAAATAAAAAAGTCCATAAGCGTTGTTTTCTTCAAGTTTAATTTTCAAAAACGTAAAAATTTCCAATTTTAAACTAAAATTTTTCATTTTAAAATCTCAATTTTCACCAGGTGCCCATAGACCAATTTTATCAGCAGGCAAATTTTCCTGAAATAGTTAAAATAAATAGAAAAGTCCATAAGCGTTGTGTTCTTGAAGTATAATTTTCAAAAACTTAAAAATTTCCAATTTTAAACTAAAATTTTTCATTTTAAAATCTCAATTTTTACCAGGTGCCCATAGACCAATTTTATCAGCAGGCAAATTTTTCTGAAATAGTTAAAATAAATAAAAAAGTCCATAGGCCTTGGTTTCTTCAAATTTAATTTCCAAAAACTTAAAAAACTCCAATTTTGAACTAAAATTTTTCATTTTAAAATCTCAATTTTTACCAGGTGCCCATAGACCAATTTTATCAGCAGGCAAATTTTTCTGAAATAGTTAAAATAAATTAAAAAGTCCATAAGCGTTGTTTTCTTCAAGTTTAATTTTCAAAAACTTAAAAATTTCCAATTTTAAACTAAAATTTTTCATTTTAAAATCTCAATTTTTACCAGGTGCCCAGACCAATTTTATCAGCAGGCAAATTTTCCTGAAATAGTTAAAATAAATAAAAAAGTCCATAAGCGTTGTGTTCTTCAAGTTTAATTTTCAAAAACTTAAAAATTTCCAATTTTAAACTAAAATTTTTCATTTTAAAATCTCAATTTTTACCAGGTGCCCATAGACCAATTTTATCAGCAGGCAAATTTTTCTGAAATAGTTAAAATAAATAAAAAAGTCCATATGCCTTGGTTTCTTCAAATTTAATTTCCAAAAACTTAAAAAACTCCAATTTTGAACTAAAATTTTTCATTTTAAAATCTCAATTTTTACCAGGTGCCCATAGACCAATTTTATCAGCAGGCAAATTTTTCTGAAATAATTAAAATAAATTAAAAAGTCCATAAGCGTTGTTTTCTTCAAGTTTAATTTTCAAAAACTTAAAAATTTCCAATTTTAAACTAAAATTTTTCATTTTAAAATCTCAATTTTTACCAGGTGCCCATAGACCAATTTTATCAGCAGGCAAATTTTTCTGAAATAGTTAAAATAAATAAAAAAGTCCATAAGCGTTGTTTTCTTCAAGTTTAATTTTCAAAAACTTAAAAATTTCCAATTTTCAACTAAAATTTTTCATTTTAAAATCTCACGTTTTACCAGGAGCCCATAGACCAATTTTATCAGCAGGCAAATTTTCCTGAAATAGTTAAAATAAATAAAAAAGTCCATAAGCGTTGTTTTCTTCAAGTTTAATTTTCAAAAACTTAAAACACTCCAATTTTAAACTAAAATTTTTCATTTTAAAATCTCAATTTTTACCAGGTGCCCATAGACCAATTTTATCAGCAGGCAAATTTTCCTGAAATAGTTAAAATAAATAAAAAAGTCCATAAGCGTTGTTTTCTTCAGGTTTAATTTTCAAAAACTTAAAAATTTCCAATTTTCAACTAAAATTTTTCATTTTAAAATCTCACGTTTTACCAGGTGCCCATAGACCAATTTTATCAGCAGGCAAATTTTCCTGAAATATTTAAAATAAATAAAAAATTCCATAAGCGTTGTTTTCTTCAAGGTTTATTTTCAAAAACTTAAAAATTTCCTATTTTAAACTAAAATTTTTCATTTTAAAATCTCAATTTTCACCAGGTGCCCAGACCAATTTTATCAGCTGGCAAATTTTCCTGAAATAGTTAAAATAAATAAAAAAGTCCATAAGCATTGTGTTCTTCAAGTTTAATTTTCAAAAACTTAAAAATTTCCAATTTGCAACTAAAATTTTTCATTTTAAAATCTCAGGTTTTACCAGGTGCCCATAGACCAATTTTATCAGCAGGCAAATTTTTCTGAAATAGTTAAAATAAATAAAAAAGTCCATAGGCCTTGGTTTCTTCAAATTTAATTTCCAAAAACTTAAAAAACTCCAATTTTGAACTAAAATTTTTCATTTTAAAATCTCAATTTTTACCAGGTGCCCATAGACCAATTTTATCAGCAGGCAAATTTTTCTGAAATAGTTAAAATAAATTAAAAAGTCCATAAGCGTTGTTTTCTTCAAGTTTAATTTTCAAAAACTTAAAAATTTCCAATTTTAAACTAAAATTTTAAAATCTCAATTTTTACCAGGTGCCAATAGACCAATTTTATCAGCAGGCAAATTTTCCTGAAATAGTTAAAATAAATAAAAAAGTCCATAAGCGTTGTTTTCTTCAAGTTTAATTTTCAAAAACTTAAAAATTTCCAATTTTAAACTAAAATTTTTCATTTTAAAATCTCAATTTTTACCAGGTGCCCATAGACCAATTTTATCAGCAGGCAAATTTTCCTGAAATAGTTAAAATAAATAAAAAAGTCCATAAGCGTTGTTTTCTTCAAGTTTAATTTTCAAAAACTTAAAAATTTCCAATTTTCAACTAAAATTTTTCATTTTAAAATCTCACGTTTTACCAGGTGACCATAGACCAATTTTATCAGCAGGCAAATTTTCCTGAAATAGTTAAAATAAATAAAAAAGTCCATAAGCGTTGTTTTCTTCAAGTTTAATTTTCAAAAACTTAAAAATTTCCAATTTTAAACTAAAATTTTTCATTTTAAAATCTCAATTTTTACCAGGTGCCCATAGACCAATTTTATCAGCAGGCAAATTTTTCTGAAATAGTTAAAATAAATAAAAAAGTCCATAGGCCTTGGTTTCTTCAAATTTAATTTCCAAAAACTTAAAAAACTCCAATTTTGAACTAAAATTTTTCATTTTAAAATCTCAATTTTTACCAGGTGCCCATAGACCAATTTTATCAGCAGGCAAATTTTTCTGAAATAGTTAAAATAAATTAAAAAGTCCATAAGCGTTGTTTTCTTCAAGTTTAATTTTCAAAAACTTAAAAATTTCCAATTTTAAACTAAAATTTTTCATTTTAAAATCTCAATTTTTACCAGGTGCCCAGACCAATTTTATCAGCAGGCAAATTTTCCTGAAATAGTTAAAATAAATAAAAAAGTCCATAAGCGTTGTGTTCTTCAAGTTTAATTTTCAAAAACTTAAAAGTTTCCAATTTTAAACTAAAATTTTTCATTTTAAAATCTCAATTTTTACCAGGTGCCCATAGACCAATTTTATCAGCAGGCAAATTTTTCTGAAATAGTTAAAATAAATAAAAAAGTCCATATGCCTTGGTTTCTTCAAATTTAATTTCCAAAAACTTAAAAAACTCCAATTTTGAACTAAAATTTTTCATTTTAAAATCTCAATTTTTACCAGGTGCCCATAGACCAATTTTATCAGCAGGCAAATTTTTCTGAAAAAATTAAAATAAATTAAAAAGTCCATAAGCGTTGTTTTCTTCAAGTTTAATTTTCAAAAACTTAAAAATTTCCAATTTTAAACTAAAATTTTTCATTTTAAAATCTCAATTTTTACCAGGTGCCCATAGACCAATTTTATCAGCAGGCAAATTTTTCTGAAATAGTTAAAATAAATAAAAAAGTCCATAAGCGTTGTTTTCTTCAAGTTTAATTTTCAAAAACTTAAAAATTTCCAATTTTCAACTAAAATTTTTCATTTTAAAATCTCACGTTTTACCAGGAGCCCATAGACCAATTTTATCAGCAGGCAAATTTTCCTGAAATAGTTAAAATAAATAAAAAAGTCCATAAGCGTTGTTTTCTTCAAGTTTAATTTTCAAAAACTTAAAACACTCCAATTTTAAACTAAAATTTTTCATTTTAAAATCTCAATTTTTACCAGGTGCCCATAGACCAATTTTATCAGCAGGCAAATTTTCCTGAAATAGTTAAAATAAATAAAAAAGTCCATAAGCGTTGTTTTCTTCAGGTTTAATTTTCAAAAACTTAAAAATTTCCAATTTTCAACTAAAATTTTTCATTTTAAAATCTCACGTTTTACCAGGTGCCCATAGACCAATTTTATCAGCAGGCAAATTTTCCTGAAATATTTAAAATAAATAAAAAATTCCATAAGCGTTGTTTTCTTCAAGGTTTATTTTCAAAAACTTAAAAATTTCCTATTTTAAACTAAAATTTTTCATTTTAAAATCTCAATTTTCACCAGGTGCCCAGACCAATTTTATCAGCTGGCAAATTTTCCTGAAATAGTTAAAATAAATAAAAAAGTCCATAAGCATTGTGTTCTTCAAGTTTAATTTTCAAAAACTTAAAAATTTCCAATTTTAAACTAAAATTTTTCATTTTAAAATCTCAATTTTTACCAGGTGCCCATAGACCAATTTTATCAGCAGGCAAATTTTTCTGAAATAGTTAAAATAAATAAAAAAGTCCATATGCCTTGGTTTCTTCAAATTTAATTTCCAAAAACTTAAAAAACTCCAATTTTGAACTAAAATTTTTCATTTTAAAATCTCAATTTTTACCAGGTGCCCATAGACCAATTTTATCAGCAGGCAAATTTTTCTGAAATAGTTAAAATAAATTAAAAAGTCCATAAGCGTTGTTTTCTTCAAGTTTAATTTTCAAAAACTTAAAAATTTCCAATTTTAAACTAAAATTTTTCATTTTAAAATCTCAATTTTTACCAGGTGCCAATAGACCAATTTTATCAGCAGGCAAATTTTCCTGAAATAGTTAAAATAAATAAAAAAGTCCATAAGCGTTGTTTTCTTCAAGTTTAATTTTAAAAACTTAAAAATTTCCAATTTTCAACTAAAATTTTTCATTTTAAAATCTCAATTTTTACCAGGTGCCCATAGACCAATTTTATCAGCAGGCAAATTTTTCTGAAATAGTTAAAATAAATTAAAAAGTCCATAAGCGTTGTTTTCTTCAAGTTTAATTTTCAAAAACTTAAAAATTTCCAATTTTAAACTAAAATTTTTCATTTTAAAATCTCAATTTTTACCAGGTGCCCATAGACCAATTTTATCAGCAGGCAAATTTTTCTGAAATAGTTAAAATAAATAAAAAAGTCCATAAGCGTTGTTTTCTTCAAGTTTAATTTTCAAAAACTTAAAAATTTCCAATTTTAAACTAAAATTTTTCATTTTAAAATCTCAATTTTTACCAGGTGCCCATAGACCAATTTTATCAGCAGGCAAATTTTTCTGAAATAGTTAAAATAAATAAAAAAGTCCATATGCCTTGGTTTCTTTAAATTTAATTTCCAAAAACTTAAAAAACTCCAATTTTGAACTAAAATTTTTCATTTTAAAATCTCAATTTTTACCAGGTGCCCATAGACCAATTTTATCAGCAGGCAAATTTTTCTGAAATAGCTAAAATAAATTAAAAAGTCCATAAGCGTTGTTTTCTTCAAGTTTAATTTTCAAAAACTTAAAAATTTCCAATTTTAAACTAAAATTTTTCATTTTAAAATCTCAATTTTTACCAGGTGCCCATAGACCAATTTTATCAGCAGGCAAATTTTTCTGAAATAGTTAAAATAAATAAAAAAGTCCATAAGCGTTGTTTTCTTCAAGTTTAATTTTCAAAAACTTAAAAATTTCCAATTTTAAACTAAAATTTTTCATTTTAAAATCTCAATTTTTACCAGGTGCCCATAGACCAATTTTATCAGCAGGCAAATTTTCCTGAAATAGTTAAAATAAATTAAAAAGTCCATAAGCGTTGTTTTCTTCAAGTTTAATTTTCAAAAACTTAAAAATTTCCAATTTTAAACTAAAATTTTTCATTTTAAAATCTCAATTTTTACCAGGTGCCCATAGACCAATTTTATCAGCAGGCAAATTTTTCTGAAATAGTTAAAATAAATAAAAAAGTCCATATGCCTTGGTTTCTTTAAATTTAATTTCCAAAAACTTAAAAAACTCCAATTTTGAACTAAAATTTTTCATTTTAAAATCTCAATTTTTACCAGGTGCCCATAGACCAATTTTATCAGCAGGCAAATTTTTCTGAAATAGTTAAAATAAATAAAAAAGTCCATATGCCTTGGTTTCTTTAAATTTAATTTCCAAAAACTTAAAAAACTCCAATTTTGAACTAAAATTTTTCATTTTAAAATCTCAATTTTTACCAGGTGCCCATAGACCAATTTTATCAGCAGGCAAATTTTTCTGAAATAGTTAAAATAAATAAAAAAGTCCATAAGCGTTGTTTTCTTCAAGTTTAATTTTCAAAAACTTAAAAATTTCCAATTTTCAACTAAAATTTTTCATTTTAAAATCTCACGTTTTACCAGGAGCCCATAGACCAATTTTATCAGCAGGCAAATTTTCCTGAAATAGTTAAAATAAATAAAAAAGTCCATAAGCGTTGTTTTCTTCAAGTTTAATTTTCAAAAACTTAAAACACTCCAATTTTAAACTAAAATTTTTCATTTTAAAATCTCAATTTTTACCAGGTGCCCATAGACCAATTTTATCAGCAGGCAAATTTTCCTGAAATAGTTAAAATAAATAAAAAAGTCCATAAGCGTTGTTTTCTTCAGGTTTAATTTTCAAAAACTTAAAAATTTCCAATTTTCAACTAAAATTTTTCATTTTAAAATCTCACGTTTTACCAGGTGCCCATAGACCAATTTTATCAGCAGGCAAATTTTCCTGAAATATTTAAAATAAATAAAAAATTCCATAAGCGTTGTTTTCTTCAAGGTTTATTTTCAAAAACTTAAAAATTTCCTATTTTAAACTAAAATTTTTCATTTTAAAATCTCAATTTTCACCAGGTGCCCAGACCAATTTTATCAGCTGGCAAATTTTCCTGAAATAGTTAAAATAAATAAAAAAGTCCATAAGCATTGTGTTCTTCAAGTTTAATTTTCAAAAACTTAAAAATTTCCAATTTGCAACTAAAATTTTTCATTTTAAAATCTCAGGTTTTACCAGGTGCCCATAGACCAATTTTATCAGCAGGCAAATTTTTCTGAAATAGTTAAAATAAATAAAAAAGTCCATAGGCCTTGGTTTCTTCAAATTTAATTTCCAAAAACTTAAAAAACTCCAATTTTGAACTAAAATTTTTCATTTTAAAATCTCAATTTTTACCAGGTGCCCATAGACCAATTTTATCAGCAGGCAAATTTTTCTGAAATAGTTAAAATAAATTAAAAAGTCCATAAGCGTTGTTTTCTTCAAGTTTAATTTTCAAAAACTTAAAAATTTCCAATTTTAAACTAAAATTTTAAAATCTCAATTTTTACCAGGTGCCAATAGACCAATTTTATCAGCAGGCAAATTTTCCTGAAATAGTTAAAATAAATAAAAAAGTCCATAAGCGTTGTTTTCTTCAAGTTTAATTTTCAAAAACTTAAAAATTTCCAATTTTAAACTAAAATTTTTCATTTTAAAATCTCAATTTTTACCAGGTGCCCATAGACCAATTTTATCAGCAGGCAAATTTTCCTGAAATAGTTAAAATAAATAAAAAAGTCCATAAGCGTTGTTTTCTTCAAGTTTAATTTTCAAAAACTTAAAAATTTCCAATTTTCAACTAAAATTTTTCATTTTAAAATCTCACGTTTTACCAGGTGACCATAGACCAATTTTATCAGCAGGCAAATTTTCCTGAAATAGTTAAAATAAATAAAAAAGTCCATAAGCGTTGTTTTCTTCAAGTTTAATTTTCAAAAACTTAAAAATTTCCAATTTTAAACTAAAATTTTTCATTTTAAAATCTCAATTTTTACCAGGTGCCCATAGACCAATTTTATCAGCAGGCAAATTTTTCTGAAATAGTTAAAATAAATAAAAAAGTCCATAGGCCTTGGTTTCTTCAAATTTAATTTCCAAAAACTTAAAAAACTCCAATTTTGAACTAAAATTTTTCATTTTAAAATCTCAATTTTTACCAGGTGCCCATAGACCAATTTTATCAGCAGGCAAATTTTTCTGAAATAGTTAAAATAAATTAAAAAGTCCATAAGCGTTGTTTTCTTCAAGTTTAATTTTCAAAAACTTAAAAATTTCCAATTTTAAACTAAAATTTTTCATTTTAAAATCTCAATTTTTACCAGGTGCCCAGACCAATTTTATCAGCAGGCAAATTTTCCTGAAATAGTTAAAATAAATAAAAAAGTCCATAAGCGTTGTGTTCTTCAAGTTTAATTTTCAAAAACTTAAAAGTTTCCAATTTTAAACTAAAATTTTTCATTTTAAAATCTCAATTTTTACCAGGTGCCCATAGACCAATTTTATCAGCAGGCAAATTTTTCTGAAATAGTTAAAATAAATAAAAAAGTCCATATGCCTTGGTTTCTTCAAATTTAATTTCCAAAAACTTAAAAAACTCCAATTTTGAACTAAAATTTTTCATTTTAAAATCTCAATTTTTACCAGGTGCCCATAGACCAATTTTATCAGCAGGCAAATTTTTCTGAAAAAATTAAAATAAATTAAAAAGTCCATAAGCGTTGTTTTCTTCAAGTTTAATTTTCAAAAACTTAAAAATTTCCAATTTTAAACTAAAATTTTTCATTTTAAAATCTCAATTTTTACCAGGTGCCCATAGACCAATTTTATCAGCAGGCAAATTTTTCTGAAATAGTTAAAATAAATAAAAAAGTCCATAAGCGTTGTTTTCTTCAAGTTTAATTTTCAAAAACTTAAAAATTTCCAATTTTCAACTAAAATTTTTCATTTTAAAATCTCACGTTTTACCAGGAGCCCATAGACCAATTTTATCAGCAGGCAAATTTTCCTGAAATAGTTAAAATAAATAAAAAAGTCCATAAGCGTTGTTTTCTTCAAGTTTAATTTTCAAAAACTTAAAACACTCCAATTTTAAACTAAAATTTTTCATTTTAAAATCTCAATTTTTACCAGGTGCCCATAGACCAATTTTATCAGCAGGCAAATTTTCCTGAAATAGTTAAAATAAATAAAAAAGTCCATAAGAGTTGTTTTCTTCAGGTTTAATTTTCAAAAACTTAAAAATTTCCAATTTTCAACTAAAATTTTTCATTTTAAAATCTCACGTTTTACCAGGTGCCCATAGACCAATTTTATCAGCAGGCAAATTTTCCTGAAATATTTAAAATAAATAAAAAATTCCATAAGCGTTGTTTTCTTCAAGGTTTATTTTCAAAAACTTAAAAATTTCCTATTTTAAACTAAAATTTTTCATTTTAAAATCTCAATTTTCACCAGGTGCCCAGACCAATTTTATCAGCTGGCAAATTTTCCTGAAATAGTTAAAATAAATAAAAAAGTCCATAAGCATTGTGTTCTTCAAGTTTAATTTTCAAAAACTTAAAAATTTCCAATTTTAAACTAAAATTTTTCATTTTAAAATCTCAATTTTTACCAGGTGCCCATAGACCAATTTTATCAGCAGGCAAATTTTTCTGAAATAGTTAAAATAAATAAAAAAGTCCATATGCCTTGGTTTCTTCAAATTTAATTTCCAAAAACTTAAAAAACTCCAATTTTGAACTAAAATTTTTCATTTTAAAATCTCAATTTTTACCAGGTGCCCATAGACCAATTTTATCAGCAGGCAAATTTTTCTGAAATAGTTAAAATAAATTAAAAAGTCCATAAGCGTTGTTTTCTTCAAGTTTAATTTTCAAAAACTTAAAAATTTCCAATTTTAAACTAAAATTTTTCATTTTAAAATCTCAATTTTTACCAGGTGCCAATAGACCAATTTTATCAGCAGGCAAATTTTCCTGAAATAGTTAAAATAAATAAAAAAGTCCATAAGCGTTGTTTTCTTCAAGTTTAATTTTAAAAACTTAAAAATTTCCAATTTTCAACTAAAATTTTTCATTTTAAAATCTCAATTTTTACCAGGTGCCCATAGACCAATTTTATCAGCAGGCAAATTTTTCTGAAATAGTTAAAATAAATTAAAAAGTCCATAAGCGTTGTTTTCTTCAAGTTTAATTTTCAAAAACTTAAAAATTTCCAATTTTAAACTAAAATTTTTCATTTTAAAATCTCAATTTTTACCAGGTGCCCATAGACCAATTTTATCAGCAGGCAAATTTTTCTGAAATAGTTAAAATAAATAAAAAAGTCCATAAGCGTTGTTTTCTTCAAGTTTAATTTTCAAAAACTTAAAAATTTCCAATTTTAAACTAAAATTTTTCATTTTAAAATCTCAATTTTTACCAGGTGCCCATAGACCAATTTTATCAGCAGGCAAATTTTTCTGAAATAGTTAAAATAAATAAAAAAGTCCATATGCCTTGGTTTCTTTAAATTTAATTTCCAAAAACTTAAAAAACTCCAATTTTGAACTAAAATTTTTCATTTTAAAATCTCAATTTTTACCAGGTGCCCATAGACCAATTTTATCAGCAGGCAAATTTTTCTGAAATAGCTAAAATAAATTAAAAAGTCCATAAGCGTTGTTTTCTTCAAGTTTAATTTTCAAAAACTTAAAAATTTCCAATTTTAAACTAAAATTTTTCATTTTAAAATCTCAATTTTTACCAGGTGCCCATAGACCAATTTTATCAGCAGGCAAATTTTTCTGAAATAGTTAAAATAAATAAAAAAGTCCATAAGCGTTGTTTTCTTCAAGTTTAATTTTCAAAAACTTAAAAATTTCCAATTTTAAACTAAAATTTTTCATTTTAAAATCTCAATTTTTACCAGGTGCCCAGACCAATTTTATCAGCTGGCAAATTTTCCTGAAATAGTTAAAATAAACAAAAAAGTCCATAAGCGTTGTGTTCTTCAAGTTTAATTTTCAAAAACTTAAAAATTTCCAATTTTAAACTAAAATTTTTCATTTTAAAATCTCAATTTTTACCAGGTGCCCATAGACCAATTTTATCAGCAGGCAAATTTTTCTGAAATAGTTAAAATAAATAAAAAAATCAATATGCCTTGGTTTCTTTAAATTTAATTTCCAAAAACTTAAAAAACTCCAATTTTAAACTAAAATTTTTCATTTTAAAATCTCAATTTTTACCAGGTGCCCATAGACCAATTTTATCAGCAGGCAAATTTTTCTGAAATAGTTAAAATAAATTAAAAAGTCCATTAGCGTTGTTTTCTTCAAATTTAATTTCCAAAAACTTTAAAAACCCAAATTTTCCTGAAATAGTTAAAATAAATAAAAAAGTCCATAAGCGTTGTGTTCTTCAAGTTTAATTTTCAAAAACTTAAAAATTTCCAATTTTAAACTAAAATTTTTCATTTTAAAATCTCAATTTTTACCAGGTGCCCATAGACCAATTTTATCAGCAGGCAAATTTTTCTGAAATAGTTAAAATAAATAAAAAAGTCCATATGCCTTGGTTTCTTCAAATTTAATTTCCAAAAACTTAAAAAACTCCAATTTTGAACTAAAATTTTTCATTTTAAAATCTCAATTTTTACCAGGTGCCCATAGACCAATTTTATCAGCAGGCAAATTTTTCTGAAATAGTTAAAATAAATTAAAAAGTCCATAAGCGTTGTTTTCTTCAAGTTTAATTTTCAAAAACTTAAAAATTTCCAATTTTAAACTAAAATTTTTCATTTTAAAATCTCAATTTTTACCAGGTGCCCATAGACCAATTTTATCAGCAGGCAAATTTTTCTGAAATAGTTAAAATAAATAAAAAAGTCCATAAGCGTTGTTTTCTTCAAGTTTAATTTTCAAAAACTTAAAAATTTCCAATTTTCAACTAAAATTTTTCATTTTAAAATCTCATGTTTTACCAGGTGCCCATAGACCAATTTTATAAGCAGGCAAATTTTCCTGAAATAGTTAAAATAAATAAAAAAGTCCATAAGCGTTGTTTTCTTCAAGTTTAATTTTCAAAAACTTAAAACACTCCAATTTTAAACTAAAATTTTTCATTTTAAAATCTCAATTTTTACCAGGTGCCCATAGACCAATTTTATCAGCAGGCAAATTTTCCTGAAATAGTTAAAATAAATAAAAAAGTCCATAAGCGTTGTTTTCTTCAAGTTTAATTTTCAAAAACTTAAAAATTTCCAATTTTCAACTAAAATTTTTCATTTTAAAATCTCACGTTTTACCAGGTGCCCATAGACCAATTTTATCAGCAGGCAAATTTTCCTGAAATAGTTAAAATAAATAAAAAAGTCCATAAGCGTTGTTTTCTTCAAGTTTAATTTTCAAAAACGTAAAAATTTCCTATTTTAAACTAAAATTTTTCATTTTAAAATCTCAATTTTCACCAGGTGCCCAGACCAAATTTATCAGCAGGCAAATTTTCCTGAAATAGTTAAAATAAATAAAAAAGTCCATAAGCGTTGTGTTCTTCAAGTTTAATTTTCAAAAACTTAAAAATTTCCAATTTTAAACTAAAATTTTTCATTTTAAAATCTCAATTTTTACCAGGTGCCCATAGACCAATTTTATCAGCAGGCAAATTTTTCTGAAATAGTTAAAATAAATAAAAAAGTCCATAGGCCTTGGTTTCTTCAAATTTAATTTCCAAAAACTTAAAAAACTCCAATTTTGAACTAAAATTTTTCATTTTAAAATCTCAATTTTTACCAGGTGCCCATAGACCAATTTTATCAGCAGCCAAATTTTTCTGAAATAGTAAAATAAATTAAAAAGTCCATAAGCGTTGTTTTCTTCAAGTTTAATTTTCAAAAACTTAAAAATTTCCAATTTTAAACTAAAATTTTTCATTTTATAATCTCAATTTTTACCAGGTGCCAATAGACCAATTTTATCAGCAGGCAAATTTTCCTGAAATAGTTAAAATAAATAAAAAAGTCCATAAGCGTTGTTTTCTTCAAGTTTAATTTTCAAAAACCTTAAAATTTCCAATTTTCAACTAAAATTTTTCATTTTAAAATCTCACGTTTTACCAGGTGCCCATAGACCAATTTTATCAGCAGGCAAATTTTTCTGAAATAGTTAAAATAAATTAAAAAGTCCATAAGCGTTGTTTTCTTCAAGTTTAATTTTCAAAAACTTAAAAATTTCCAATTTTCAACTAAAATTTTTCATTTTAAAATCTCACGTTTTACCAGGTGCCCATAGACCAATTTTATCAGCAGGCAAATTTTCCTGAAATAGTTAAAATAAATAAAAAAGTCCATAAGCGTTGTGTTCTTCAAGTTTAATTTTCAAAAACTTAAAAAACTCCAATTTTGAACTAAAATTTTTCATTTTAAAATCTCAATTTTTACCAGGTGCCCAGACAAATTTTATCAGCAGGCAAATTTTCCTGAAATAGTTAAAATAAATAAAAAAGTCCATAAGCGTTGTGTTCTTCAAGTTTAATTTTCAAAAACTTAAAAATTTCCAATGTTAAACTAAAATTTTTCATTTTAAAATCTCAATTTTTACCAGGTGCCCATAGACCAATTTTATCAGCAGGCAAATTTTTCTGAAATAGTTAAAATAAATTAAAAAGTCCATAGGCCTTGGTTTCTTCAAATTTAATTTCCAAAAACTTAAAAAACTCACATTTTGAACTAAAATTTTTCATTTTAAAATCTCAATTTTTACCAGGTGCCCATAGACCAATTTTATCAGCAGGCAAGTTTTTCTGAAATAGTTAAAATAAATTAAAAAGTCCATAAGCGTTGTTCTCTTCAAGTTTAATTTTCAAAAACTTAAAAATTTCCAATTTTCAACTAAAATTTTTCATTTTAAAATCTCACGTTTTACCAGGTGCCCATAGACCAATTTTATCAGCAGACAAATTTTCCTGAAATAGTTAAAATAAATAAAAAAGTCCATAAGCGTTGTTTTCTTCAAGTTTAATTTTCAAAAACTTAAAAATTTCCAATTTTAAACTAAAATTTTTCATTTTAAAATCTCAATTTTTACCAGGTGCCCAGACCAATTTTATCAGCAGGCAAATTTTCCTGAAATAGTTAAAATAAATAAAAAAGTCCATAAGCGTTGTGTTCTTCAAGTTTAATTTTCAAAAACTTAAAAATTTCCAATTTTAAACTAAAATTTTTCATATTAAAATCTCAATTTTTACCAGGTGCCCATAGACCAATTTTATCAGCAGGCAAATTTTTCTGAAATAGTTAAAATAAATAAAAAAGTCCATATGCCTTGTTTTCTTCAAATTTAATTTCCAAAAACTTAAAAAACTCCAATTTTGAACAAAAATGTTTCATTTTAAAATCTCAATTTTTACCAGGTGCCCATAGACCAATTTAATCAGCAGGCAAATTTTCCTGAAATAGTTAAAATAAATAAAAAAGTCCATAAGCGCTGTTTTCTTCAAGTTTAATTTTCAAAAACTTAAAACACTCCAATTTTAAACTAAAATTTTTCATTTTAAAATCTCAATTTTTACCAGGTACCCATAGACCAATTTTATCAGCAGGCAAATTTTCCTGAAATAGTTAAAATAAATAAAAAAGTCCATAAGCGTTGTTTTCTTCAAGTTTAATTTTCAAAAACGTAAAAATTTCCAATTTTAAACTAAAATTTTTCATTTTAAAATCTCACGTTTTACCAGGTGCCCATAGACCAATTTTACCAGCAGGCAAATTTTCCTGAAATAGTTAAAATAAATAAAAAAGTTCATAAGCGTTGTTTTCTTCAAGTTTAATTTTCAAAAACGTAAAAATTTCCAATTTTAAACTAAAATTTTTCATTTTAAAATCTCAATTTTCACCAGGTGCCCAGACCAATTTTATCAGCAGGCAAATTTTCCTGAAATAGTTAAAATAAATAAAAAAGTCCATAAGCGTTGTGTTCTTCAAGTTTAATTTTCAAAAACTTAAAAATTTCCAATTTTAAACTAAAATTTTTCATTTTAAAATCTCAATTTTTACCAGGTGCCCATAGACCAATTTTATCAGCAGGCAAATTTTTCTGAAATAGTTAAAATAAATAAAAAAGTCCATAGGCCTTGGTTTCTTCAAATTTAATTTCCAAAAACTTAAAAAACTCCAATTTTGAAGTAAAATTTTTCATTTTAAAATCTCAATTTTTACCAGGTGCCCATAGACCAATTTTATCAGCAGGCAAATTTTTCTGAAATAGTTAAAATAAATTAAAAAGTCCATAAGCGTTGTTTTCTTCAAGTTTAATTTTCAAAAACTTAAAAATTTCCAATTTTAAACTAAAATTTTTCATTTTAAAATCTCAATTTTTACCAGGTGCCAATAGACCAATTTTATCAGCAGGCAAATTTTCCTGAAATAGTTAAAATAAATAAAAAAGTCCATAAGCGTTGTTTTCTTCAAGTTTAATTTTTAAAAACTTAAAAATTTCCAATTTTCAACTAAAATTTTTCATTTTAAAATCTCACATTTTACCAGGTGCCCATAGACCAATTTTATCAGCAGGCAAATTTTCCTGAAATAGTTAAAATAAATAAAAAAGTCCATAAGCGTTGTTTTCTTCAAGTTTAATTTTCAAAAACTTAAAAATTTCCAATTTTAAACTATAATTTTTCATTTTAAAATCTCAATTTTTACCAGGTGCCCATAGACCAATTTTATCAGCAGGCAAATTTTCCTGAAATAGTTAAAATAAATAAAAAAGTCCATAAGCGTTGTTTTCTTCAAGTTTAATTTTTAAAAACTTAAAAATTTCCAATTTTCAACTAAAATTTTTCATTTTAAAATCTCACGTTTTACCAGGTGCCCATAGACCAATTTTATCAGCAGGCAAATTTTCCTGAAATAGTTAAAATAAATAAAAAAGTCCATAAGCGTTGTGTTCTTCAAGTTTAATTTTCAAAAACTTAAAAATTTCCAATGTTAAACTAAAATTTTTCATTTTAAAATCTCAATTTTTACCAGGTGCCCATAGACCAATTTTATCAGCAGGCAAATTTTTCTGAAATAGTTAAAATAAATTAAAAAGTCCATAGGCCTTGGTTTCTTCAAATTTAATTTCCAAAAACTTAAAAAACTCCAATTTTGAACTAAAATTTTTCATTTTAAAATCTCAATTTTTACCAGGTGCCCAGACCAATTTTATCAGCAGGCAAATTTTCCTGAAATAGTTAAAATAAATAAAAAAGTCCATAAGCGTTGTGTTCTTCAAGTTTAATTTTCAAAAACTTAAAAATTTCCAATTTTAAACTAAAATTTTTCATATTAAAATCTCAATTTTTACCAGGTGCCCATAGACCAATTTTATCAGCAGGCAAATTTTTCTGAAATAGTTAAAATAAATAAAAAAGTCCATATGCCTTGTTTTCTTCAAATTTAATTTCCAAAAACTTAAAAAACTCCAATTTTGAACAAAAATGTTTCATTTTAAAATCTCAATTTTTACCAGGTGCCCATAGACCAATTTAATCAGCAGGCAAATTTTCCTGAAATAGTTAAAATAAATAAAAAAGTCCATAAGCGCTGTTTTCTTCAAGTTTAATTTTCAAAAACTTAAAACACTCCAATTTTAAACTAAAATTTTTCATTTTAAAATCTCAATTTTTACCAGGTACCCATAGACCAATTTTATCAGCAGGCAAATTTTCCTGAAATAGTTAAAATAAATAAAAAAGTCCATAAGCGTTGTTTTCTTCAAGTTTAATTTTCAAAAACTTAAAAATTTCCAATTTTCAACTAAAATTTTTCATTTTAAAATCTCACGTTTTACCAGGTGCCCATAGACCAATTTTACCAGCAGGCAAATTTTCCTGAAATAGTTAAAATAAATAAAAAAGTCCATAAGCGTTGTTTTCTTCAAGTTTAATTTTCAAAAACTTAAAAATTTCCAATTTTAAACTAAAATTTTTCATTTTAAAATCTCAATTTTCACCAGGTGCCCAGACCAATTTTATCAGCAGGCAAATTTTCCTGAAATAGTTAAAATAAATAAAAAACTCCATAAGCGTTGTGTTCTTCAAGTTTAATTTTCAAAAACTTAAAAATTTCCAATTTTAAACTAAAATTTTTCATTTTAAAATCTCAATTTTTACCAGGTGCCCATAGACCAATTTTATCAGCAGGCAAATTTTTCTGAAATAGTTAAAATAAATAAAAAAGTCCATAGGCCTTGGTTTCTTCAAATTTAATTTCCAAAAACTTAAAAAACTCCAATTTTGAAGTAAAATTTTTCATTTTAAAATCTCAATTTTTACCAGGTGCCCATAGACCAATTTTATCAGCAGGCAAATTTTTCTGAAATAGTTAAAATAAATTAAAAAGTCCATAAGCGTTGTTTTCTTCAAGTTTAATTTTTAAAAACTTAAAAATTTCCAATTTTAAACTAAAATTTTTCATTTTAAAATCTCAATTTTTACCAGGTGCCAATAGACCAATTTTATCAGCAGGCAAATTTTCCTGAAATAGTTAAAATAAATAAAAAAGTCCATAAGCGTTGTTTTCTTCAAGTTTAATTTTTAAAAACTTAAAAATTTCCAATTTTCAACTAAAATTTTTCATTTTAAAATCTCACATTTTACCAGGTGCCCATAGACCAATTTTATCAGCAGGCAAATTTTCCTGAAATAGTTAAAATAAATAAAAAAGTCCATAAGCGTTGTTTTCTTCAAGTTTAATTTTCAAAAACTTAAAAATTTCCAATTTTAAACTATAATTTTTCATTTTAAAATCTCAATTTTTACCAGGTGCCCATAGACCAATTTTATCAGCAGGCAAATTTTCCTGAAATAGTTAAAATAAATAAAAAAGTCCATAAGCGTTGTTTTCTTCAAGTTTAATTTTCAAAAACTTAAAACACTCCAATTTTGAACTAAAATTTTTCATTTTAAAATCTCAATTTTTACCAGGTGCCCATAGACCAATTTTATCAGGAGGCAAATTTTTCTGAAATAGTTAAAATAAATTAAAAAGTCCATAAGCGTTGTTTTCTTCAAGTTTAATTTTCAAAAACTTAAAAATTTCCAATTTTAAACTAAAATTTTTCATTTTAAAATCTCAATTTTTACCAGGTGCCAATAGACCAATTTTATCAGCAGGCAAATTTTCCTGAAATAGTTAAAATAAATAAAAAAGTCCATAAGCGTTGTTTTCTTCAAGTTTAATTTTCAAAAACTTAAAAATTTCCAATTATAAACTTAAATTTTTCATTTTAAAATCTCAATTTTTACCAGGTGCCCAGACCAATTTTATCAGCAGGCAAATTTTCCTGAAATAGTTAAAATAAATAAAAAAGTCCATAAGCGTTGTGTTCTTCAAGTTTAATTTTCAAAAACTTAAAAAACTCCAATTTTAAACTAAACTTTTTCATTTTAAAATCTCAATTTTTACCAGGTGCCCATAGACCAATTTTATCAGCAGGCAAATTTTCCTCAAATAGTTAAAATAAATAAAAAAGTCCACTAGCGTTGTTTTCTTCAAGTTTAATTTTCAAAAACTTAAAAAACTCCAATTTTAAACTAAACTTTTTCATTTTAAAATCTCAATTTTTACCAGGTGCCCATAGACCAATTTTATCAGCAGGCAAATTTTCCTGAAATAGTTAAAATAAATAAAAAAGTCCATATGCCTTGTTTTCTTCAAATTTAATTTCCAAAAACTTAAAAAACTCCAATTTTGAACAAAATTTTTCATTTTAAAATCTCAATTTTTACCAGGTGCCCATAGACCAATTTTATCAGCAGGCAAACTTTCCAGAAATAGTTAAAATAAATAAAAAAGTTCATAAGCGTTGTTTTCTTCAAATTTAATTTCCAAAAACTTTAAAAACTCCAATTTTAAACTAAAATTTTTCATTTTAAAATCTCAATTTTTACCAGGTGCCCATAGACCAATTTTATCAGCAGGCAAATTTTCCTGAAATAGTTAAAATAAATAAAAAAGTCCATAAGCGTTGTTTTCTTCAAGTTTAATTTTCAAAAACTTAAAAATTTCCAATTTTCAACTAAAATTTTTCATTTTAAAATCTCACGTTTTACCAGGTGCCCATAGACCAATTTTATCAGCAGGCAAATTTTTCTAAAATAGTTAAAATAAATAAAAAAGTACATATGCCTTGGTTTCTTCAAATTTAATTTCCAAAAACTTAAAAATTTTCAATTTTCAACTAAAATTTTTCATTTTAAAATCTCATGTTTTACCAGGTGCCCATAGACCAATTTTATCAGCAGGCAAATTTTCCTGAAATAGTTAAAATAAATAAAAAAGTCCATAAGCGTTGTTTTCTTCAAGTTTAATTTTCAAAAACTTAAAACACTCCAATTTTAAACTAAAATTTTTCATTTTAAAATCTCAATTTTTACCAGGTGCCCATAGACCAATTTTATCAGCAGGCAAATTTTCCTGAAATAGTTAAAATAAATAAAAAAGTCCATAAGCGTTGTTTTCTTCAAGTTTAATTTTCAAAAACTTAAAAATTTCCAATTTTCAACTAAAATTTTTCATTTTAAAATCTCACGTTTTACCAGGTGCCCATAGACCAATTTTATCAGCAGGCAAATTTTCCTGAAATAGTTAAAATAAAAAAAAAGTCCATAAGCGTTGTTTTCTTCAAGTTTAATTTTCAAAAACGTAAAAATTTCCTATTTTAAACTAAAATTTTTCATTTTAAAATCTCAATTTTCACCAGGTGCCCAGACCAATTTTATCAGCAGGCAAATTTTCCTGAAATAGTTAAAATAAATAAAAAAGTCCATAAGCGTTGTGTTCTTCAAGTTTAGTTTTCAAAAACTTAAAAATTTCCAATTTTAAACTAAAATTTTTCATTTTAAAATCTCAATTTTTACCAGGTGCCCATAGACCAATTTTATCAGCAGGCAAATTTTTCTGAAATAGTTAAAATAAATAAAAAAGTCCATAGGCCTTGGTTTCTTCAAATTTAATTTCCAAAAACTTAAAAAACTCCAATTTTGAACTAAAATTTTTCATTTTAAAATCTCAATTTTTGCCAGGTGCCCATAGACCAATTTTATCAGCAGCCAAATTTTTCTGAAATAGTTAAAATAAATTAAAAAGTCCATAAGCGTTGTTTTCTTCAAGTTTAATTTTCAAAAACTTAAAAATTTCCAATTTTAAACTAAAATTTTTCATTTTAAAATCTCAATTTTTACCAGGTGCCAATAGACCAATTTTATCAGCAGGCAAATTTTCCTGAAATAGTTAAAATAAATAAAAAAGTCCATAAGCGTTGTTTTCTTCAAGTTTAATTTTCAAAAACTTAAAAATTTCCAATTTTCAACTAAAATTTTTCATTTTAAAATCTCACGTTTTACCAGGTGCCCATAGACCAATTTTATCAGCAGGCAAATTTTTCTGAAATAGTTAAAATAAATTAAAAAGTCCATAAGCGTTGTTTTCTTCAAGTTTAATTTTCAAAAACTTAAAAATTTCCAATTTTCAACTAAAATTTTTCATTTTAAAATCTCACGTTTTACCAGGTGCCCATAGACCAATTTTATCAGCAGGCAAATTTTCCTGAAATAGTTAAAATAAATAAAAAAGTCCATAAGCGTTGTGTTCTTCAAGTTTAATTTTCAAAAACTTAAAAAACTCCAATTTTGAACTAAAATTTTTCATTTTAAAATCTCAATTTTTACCAGGTGCCCAGACCAATTTTATCAGCAGGCAAATTTTCCTGAAATAGTTAAAATAAATAAAAAAGTCCATAAGCGTTGTGTTCTTCAAGTTTAATTTTCATAAACTTAAAAATTTCCAATTTTAAACTAAAATTTTTCATTTTAAAATCTCAATTTTTACCAGGTGCCCATAGACCAATTTTATCAGCAGGCAAATTTTTCTGAAATAGTTAAAATAAATTAAGAAGTCCATAGGCCTTGGTTTCTTCAAATTTAATTTCCAAAAACTTAAAAAACTCCAATTTTGAACTAAAATTTTTCATTTTAAAATTTCAATTTTTACCAGGTGCCCATAGACCAATTTTATCAGCAGGCAAATTTTTCTGAAATAGTTAAAATAAATTAAAAAGTCCATAAGCGTTGTTTTCTTCAAGTTTAATTTTCAAAAACTTAAAAATTTCCAATTTTCAACTAAAATTTTTCATTTTAAAATCTCACGTTTTACCAGGTGCCCATAGACCAATTTTATCAGCAGACAAATTTTCCTGAAATAGTTAAAATAAATAAAAAAGTCCATAAGCGTTGTTTTCTTCAAGTTTAATTTTCAAAAACTTAAAAATTTCCAATTTTAAACTAAAATTTTTCATTTTAAAATCTCAATTTTTACCAGGTACCCATAGACCAATTTTATCAGCAGGCAAATTTTTCTGAAATAGTTAAAATAAATAAAAAAGTCCATAAGCGTTGTTTTCTTCAAGTTTAATTTTCAAAAACTTAAAAATTTCCAATTTTCAACTAAAATTTTTCATTTTAAAATCTCACGTTTTACCAGGTGCCCATAGACCAATTTTACCAGCAGGCAAATTTTCCTGAAATAGTTAAAATAAATAAAAAAGTCCATAAGCGTTGTTTTCTTCAAGTTTAATTTTCAAAAACGTAAAAATTTCCAATTTTAAACTAAAATTTTTCATTTTAAAATCTCAATTTTCACCAGGTGCCCAACCCAATTTTATCAGCAGGCAAATTTTCCTGAAATAGTTAAAATAAATAAAAAAGTCCATAAGCGTTGTGTTCTTCAAGTTTAATTTTCAAAAACTTAAAAATTTCCAATTTTAAACTAAAATTTTTCATTTTAAAATCTCAATTTTTACCAGCTGCCCATAGACCAATTTTATCAGCAGGCAAATTTTTCTGAAATAGTTAAAATAAATAAAAAAGTCCATAGGCCTTGGTTTCTTCAAATTTAATTTCCGAAAACTTAAAAAACTCCAATTTTGAACTAAAATTTTTCATTTTAAAATCTCAATTTTTACCAGGTGCCCATAGACCAATTTTATCAGCAGGCAAATTTTTCTGAAATAGTTAAAATAAATTAAAAAGTCCATAAGCGTTGTTTTCTTCAAGTTTAATTTTCAAAAACTTAAAAATTTCCAATTTTAAACTAAAATTTTTCATTTTAAAATCTCAATTTTTACCAGGTGCCAATAGACCAATTTGATCAGCAGGCAAATTTTCCTGAAATAGTTAAAATAAATAAAAAAGTCCATAAGCGTTGTTTTCTTCAAGTTTAATTTTCAAAAACTTAAAAATTTCCAATTTTCAACTAAAATTTTTCATTTTAAAATCTCACATTTTACCAGGTGCCCATAGACCAATTTTATCAGCAGGCAAATTTTCCTGAAATAGTTAAAATAAATAAAAAAGTCCATAAGCGTTGTTTTCTTCAAGTTTAATTTTCAAAAACTTAAAAATTTCCAATTTTAAACTATAATTTTTCATTTTAAAATCTCAATTTTTACCAGGTGCCCATAGACCAATTTTATCAGCAGGCAAATTTTCCTGAAATAGTTAAAATAAATAAAAAAGTCCATAAGCGTTGTTTTCTTCAAGTTTAATTTTCAAAAACTTAAAACACTCCAATTTTGAACTAAAATTTTTCATTTTAAAATCTCAATTTTTACCAGGTGCCCATAGACCAATTTTATCAGCAGGCAAATTTTTCTGAAATAGTTAAAATAAATTAAAAAGTCCATAAGCGTTGTTTTCTTCAAGTTTAATTTTCAAAAACTTAAAAATTTCCAATTTTCAACTAAAATTTTTCATTTTAAAATCTCACGTTTTACCAGATGCCCATAGACCAATTTTATCAGCAGGCAAATTTTCCTGAAATAGTTAAAATAAATAAAAAAGTCCATAAGCGTTGTTTTCTTCAAGTTTAATTTTCAAAAACTTAAAAATTTCCAATTTTCAACTAAAATTTTTCATTTTAAAATCTCACGTTTTACCAGATGCCCATAGACCAATTTTATCAGCAGGCAAATTTTCCTGAAATAGTTAAAATAAATAAAAAAGTCCATAAGCGTTGTTTTCTTCAAGTTTAATTTTCAAAAACTTAAAAATTTCCAATTTTAAACTAAAATTTTTCATTTTAAAATCTCAATTTTTACCAGGAGCCAATAGACCAATTTTATCAGCAGGCAAATTTTCCTGAAATAGTTAAAATAAATAAAAAAGTCCATAAGCGTTGTTTTCTTCAAGTTTAATTTTCAAAAACTTAAAAATTTCCAATTTTCAACTAAAATTTTTCATTTTAAAATCTCACGTTTTACCAGATGCCCATAGACCAATTTTATCAGCAGGCAAATTTTCCTGAAATAGTTAAAATAAATAAAAAAGTCCATAAGCGTTGTTTTCTTCAAGTTTAATTTTCAAAAACTTAAAACACTCCAATTTTAAACTAAAATTTTTCATTTTGAAATCTCAATTTTTACCAGGTACCCATAGACCAATTTTATCAGCAGGCAAATTTTCCTGAAATAGTTAAAATAAATAAAAAAGTCCATAAGCGTTGTTTTCTTCAAGTTTAATTTTCAAAAACTTAAAAATTTCCAATTTTAAACTAAAATTTTTCATTTTAAAATCTCACATTTTACCAGGTGCCCATAGACCAATTTTATCAGCAGGCAAATTTTCCTGAAATAGTTAAAATAAATAAAAAAGTCCATAAGCGTTGTTTTCTTCAAGTTTAATTTTCAAAAACTTAAAAATTTCCAATTTTAAACTAAAATTTTTCATTTTAAAATCTCAATTTTTACCAGGAGCCAATAGACCAATTTTATCAGCAGGCAAATTTTCCTGAAATAGTTAAAATAAATAAAAAAGTCCATAAGCGTTGTTTTCTTCAAGTTTAATTTTCAAAAACTTAAAAATTTCCAATTTTCAACTAAAATTTTTCATTTTAAAATCTCACGTTTTACCAGATGCCCATAGACCAATTTTATCAGCAGGCAAATTTTCCTGAAATAGTTAAAATAAATAAAAAAGTCCATAAGCGTTGTTTTCTTCAAGTTTAATTTTCAAAAACTTAAAACACT
The DNA here is from genome assembly GCA_963082915.1 of Dolichopus griseipennis. NCBI lineage: Eukaryota > Metazoa > Arthropoda > Insecta > Diptera > Dolichopodidae > Dolichopus > Dolichopus griseipennis. The sequence goes on from CAUJBZ010000190.1 coordinate 38,275, forward strand.
CCAATTTTAAACTAAAATTTTTCATTTTGAAATCTCAATTTTTACCAGGTACCCATAGACCAATTTTATCAGCAGGCAAATTTTCCTGAAATAGTTAAAATAAATAAAAAAGTTCATAAGCGTTGTTTTCTTCAAGTTTAATTTTCAAAAACTTAAAAATTTCCAATTTTCAACTAAAATTTTTCATTTTAAAATCTCACGTTTTACCAGGTGCCCATAGACCAATTTTATCAGCAGGCAAATTTTCCTGAAATAGTTAAAATAAATAAAAAAGTCCATAAGCGTTGTTTTCTTCAAGTTTAATTTTCAAAAACTTAAAAATTTCCAATTTTAAACTAAAATTTTTCATTTTAAAATCTCAATTTTACCAGGTGCCCAGACCAATTTTATCAGCAGGCAAATTTTCCTGAAATAGTTAAAATAAATAAAAAAGTCCATAAGCGTTGTGTTCTTCAAGTTTAATTTTCAAAAACTTAAAAATTTCCAATTTTAAACTAAAATTTTTCATTTTAAAATCTAAATTTTTACCAGGTGCCCATAGACCAATTTTATCAGCAGGCAAATTTTTCTGAAATAGTTAAAATAAATAAAAAAGTCCATATGCCTTGGTTTCTTCAAATTTTATTTCCAAAAACTTAAAAAACTCCAATTTTGAACTAAAATTTTTCATTTTAAAATCTCAATTTTTACCAGGTGCCCATAGACCAATTTTATCAGCAGGCAAATTTTTCTGAAATAGTTAAAATAAATAAAAAAGTCCATAAGTCTTGTTTTCTTCAAGTTTAATTTTCAAAAACTTAAAAGTTTCCAATTTTCAACTAAAATTTTTCATTTTAAAATCTCACGTTTTACCAGGTGCCCATAGACCAATTTTATCAGCAGGCAAATTTTCCTGAAATAGTTAAAATAAATAAAAAAGTCCATAAGCGTTGTTTTCTTCAAGTTTAATTTTCAAAAACTTAAAAATTTCCAATTTTAAACTAAAATTTTTCATTTTAAAATCTCAATTTTACCAGGTGCCCAGACCAATTTTATCAGCAGGCAAATTTTCCTGAAATAGTTAAAATAAATAAAAAAGTCCATAAGCGTTGTGTTCTTCAAGTTTAATTTTCAAAAACTTAAAAATTTCCAATTTTAAACTAAAATTTTTCATTTTAAAATCTAAATTTTTACCAGGTGCCCATAGACCAATTTTATCAGCAGGCAAATTTTTCTGAAATAGTTAAAATAAATAAAAAAGTCCATATGCCTTGGTTTCTTCAAATTTTATTTCCAAAAACTTAAAAAACTCCAATTTTGAACTAAAATTTTTCATTTTAAAATCTCAATTTTTACCAGGTGCCCATAGACCAATTTTATCAGCAGGCAAATTTTTCTGAAATAGTTAAAATAAATAAAAAAGTCCATAAGCGTTGTTTTCTTCAAATTTAATTTCCAAAAACTTAAAAAACTCCAATTTTAAACTAAAATTTTTCATTTTAAAATCTCAATTTTTACCAGGTACCCATAGACCAATTTTATCAGCAGGCAAATTTTCCTGAAATAGTTAAAATAAATAAAAAAGTCCATATGCTTTGGTTTCTTCAAATTTAATTTCCAAAAACTTAAAAAATTCCAGTTTTAAACTAAAATTTTTCATTTTAAAATCTCAATTTTTACCAGGTGCCCATAGACCAATTTTATCAGCAGGCAAATTTTCCTGAAATAGTTAAAATAAATAAAAAAGTCCATAAGCGTTGTTTTCTTCAAGTTTAATTTTCAAAAACTTAAAAATTTCCAATTTTCAACTAAAATTTTTCATTTTAAAATCTCAATTTTTACCAGGTGCCCAGACCAATTTTATCAGCAGGCAAATTTTCCTGAAATAGTTAAAATAAATAAAAAAGTCCATAAGTGTTGTGTTCTTCAAGTTTAATTTTCAAAAACTTAAAAATTTCCAATTTTAAACTAAAATTTTTCATTTTAAAATCTCAATTTTTACCAGGTGCCCATAGACCAATTTTATCAGCAGGCAAAATTTTCTGAAATAGTTAAAATAAATAAAAAAGTCCATATGCCTTGGTTTCTTCAAATTTAATTTCCAAAAACTTAAAAAACTCCAATTTTAAACTAAACTTTTTCATTTTAAAATCTCAATTTTTACCAGGTACCCATAGACCAATTTTATCAGCAGGCAAATTTTCTTGAAATAGTTAAAATAAATAAAAAAGTCCATAAGTGTTGTGTTCTTCAAGTTTAATTTTCAAAAACTTAAAAATTTCCAATTTTAAACTAAAATTTTTCATTTTAAAATCTCAATTTTTACCAGGTGCCCATAGACCAATTTTATCAGCAGGCAAAATTTTCTGAAATAGTTAAAATAAATAAAAAAGTCCATATGTCTTGGTTTCTTCAAATTTAATTTCCAAAAACTTAAAAAATTCCAGTTTTAAACTAAAATTTTTCATTTTAAAATCTCAATTTTTACCAGGTGCCCATAGACCAATTTTATCAGCAGGCAAATTTTCCTGAAATAGTTAAAATAAATAAAAAAGTCCATAAGCGTTGTTTTCTTCAAGTTTAATTTTCAAAAACTTAAAAATTTCCAATTTTCAACTAAAATTTTTCATTTTAAAATCTCAATTTTTACCAGGTGCCCAGACCAATTTTATCAGCAGGCAAATTTTCCTGAAATAGTTAAAATAAATAAAAAAGTCCATAAGTGTTGTGTTCTTCAAGTTTAATTTTCAAAAACTTAAAAATTTCCAATTTTAAACTAAAATTTTTCATTTTAAAATCTCAATTTTTACCAGGTGCCCATAGACCAATTTTATCAGCAGGCAAATTTTCCTGAAATAGTTAAAATAAATAAAAAAGTCCATAAACGTTGTTTTCTTCAAGTTTAATTTTCAAAAACTTAAAAATTTCCAATTTTAAACTAAAATAAACCAAAATTTTTCATTTTTGAGATTTTAAAATGAAATATCAATTTTTACCAGGTGCCCATAGACCAATTTTATCAGCAGGCAAATTTTTCTGAAATAGTTAAAATAAATAAAAAAGTCCATATGCCTTGGTTTCTTCAAATTTAATTTCCAAAAACTTAAAAAGCTCCAATTTTAAACTAAAATTTTTCATGTTAAAATCTCAATTTTTACCAGGTGCCGATAGACCAACTTTATCAGCAGGCAAATTTTCCTGAAATAGTTAAAATAAATAAAAAAGTCCATATGCCTTGGTTTCTTCAAATTTAATTTCCAAAAACTTAAAAAATTCCAATTTTAAACTAAAATTTTTCATTTTAAAATCTCAATTTTTACCAGGTGCCCATAGACCAATTTTATCAGCAGGCAAATTTTCCTGAAATAGTTAAAATAAATAAAAAAGTCCATAAACGTTGTTTTCTTCAAGTTTAATTTTCAAAAACTTAAAACACTCCAATTTTAAACTAAAGTTTTTCATTTTAAAATCTCATTTTTTACCAGGTACCCATAGACCAATTTTATCAGCAGGCAAATTTTCCTGAAATAGTTAAAATAAATAAAAAAGTCCATAAGCGTTGTTTTCTTCAAGTTTAATTTTCAAAAACTTAAAAATTTCCAATTTTCAACTAAAATTTTTCATTTTAAAATCTCAATTTTTACCAGGTACCCATAGACCAATTTTATCAGCAGGCAAATTTTCCTGAAATAGTTAAAATAAATAAAAAAGTCCATAATCGTTGTTTTCTACAAGTTTAATTTTCAAAAACTTAAAAATTTCCAATTTTAAACTAAAATTTTTCATTTTAAAATCTCAATTTTTACCAGGTGCCCATAGACCAATTTTATCAGCAGGTAAATTTTTCTGAAATAGTTAAAATAAATTAAAAAGTCCATAAGCGTTATTTTATATAAGCGTTATTTATAAAAATTTCCAATTTTCAACTAAAATTTTTCATTTTAAAATCTCAATTTTTACCAGGTGCCCATATACCAATTTTATCAGCAGGCAAATTTTTCTGAAATAGTTAAAATAAATTAAAAAGTCCATAAGCGTTATTTTATATAAGCGTTATTTATAAAAATTTCCAATTTTCAACTAAAATTTTTCATTTTAAAATCTCAATTTTTACCAGGTACCCATAGACCAATTTTATCAGCAGGCAAATTTTCCTAAAATAGTTAAAATAAATAAAAAAGTCCATAAGCGTTGTTTTCTTCAAGTTTAATTTTCAAAAACTTAAAAATTTCCAATTTTCAACTAAAATTTTTCATTTTAAAATCTCAATTTTTACCAGGTGCCCATAGACCAATTTTATCAGCAGGCAAATTTTTCTGAAATAGTTAAAATAAATAAAAAAGTCCCTAAGCGTTGTTTTCTTCAAGTTTTATTTTCAAAAACTTAAAAATTTCCAATTTTAAACTGAAATTTTTCATTTTAAAATCTCAATTTTTACCAGGTGCCCATAGACCAATTTTATCAGCAGGCAAGTTTTTCTGAAATAGTTAAAATAAATAAAAAAGTCCATATGCCTTGGTTTCTTCAAATTTAATTTCCAAAAACTTAAAAAATTCCAATTTTAAACTAAAATTTTTTATTTTAAAATCTCAATTTTTACCAGGTGCCCATAGACCAATTTTATCAGCAGGCAAATTTTCCTGAAATAGTTAAAATAAATAAAAAAGTCCATAAACGTTGTTTTCTTCAAGTTTAATTTTCAAAAACTTAAAAATTTCCAATTTTAAACTAAAATTTTTCATTTTAAAATCTCAATTTTTACCAGGTGCCCATAGACCAATTTTATCAGCAGGCAAATTTTTCTGAAATAGTTAAAATAAATAAAAAAGTCCCTAAGCGTTGTTTTCTTCAAGTTTTATTTTCAAAAACTTAAAAATTTCCAATTTTAAACTGAAATTTTTCATTTTAAAATCTCAATTTTTACCAGGTGCCCATAGACCAATTTTATCAGCAGGCAAATTTTTCTGAAATAGTTAAAATAAATTAAAAAGTCCATAAGCGTTATTTTATATAAGCGTTATTTATAATAATTTCCAATTTTCAACTAAAATTTTTCATTTTAAAATCTCAATTTTTACCAGGTGCCCATAGACCAATTTTATCAGCAGGCAAATTTTTCTGAAATAGTTAAAATAAATTAAAAAGTCCATAAGCGTTATTTTATATAAGCGTTATTTATAAAAATTTTCAATTTTCAACTAAAATTTTTCATTTTAAAATCTCAATTTTTACCAGGTACCCATAGACCAATTTTATCAGCAGGCAAATTTTCCTGAAATAGTTAAAATAAATAAAAAAGTCCATAAGCGTTGTTTTCTTCAAGTTTAATTTTCAAAAACTTAAAAATTTCCAATTTTAAACTAAAATTTTTCATTTTAAAATCTCAATTTTTACCAGGTGCCCATAGACCAATTTTATCAGCAGGCAAATTTTCCTGAAATAGTTAAAATAAATTTAAATGTCCATAAGCGTTATTTATAAAAATTTCCAATTTTCAACTAAAATTTTTTATTTTAAAATCTCAATTTTTACCAGGTACCCATAGACCAATTTTATCAGCAGGCAAATTTTCCTGAAATAGTTAAAATAAATAAAAAAGTCCATAAGCGTTGTTTTCTTCAAGTTTAATTTTCAAAAACTTAAAAATTTCCAATTTTAAACTAAAATTTTTCATTTTAAAATCTCAATTTTTACCAGGTGCCCATAGACTAATTTTATCAGCGGCAAATTTTTCTGAAATAGTTAAAATAAATTAAAAAGTCCATAAGCGTTATTTTATATAAGCGTTATTTATAAAAATTTCCAATTTTCAACTAAAATTTTTCATTTTAAAATCTCAATTTTTACCAGGTGCCCATAGACCAATTTTATCAGCAGGCAAATTTTTCTGAAATAGTTAAAAAAAATTAAAAAGTCCATAAGCGTTATTTTATATAAGCGTTATTTATAAAAATTTCCAATTTTCAACTAAAATTTTTCATTTTAAAATCTCAATTTTTACCAGGTGCCCATAGACCAATTTTATCAGCAGGCAAATTTTCCTGAAATAGTTAAAATAAATAAAAAAGTCCATAAGCGTTGTTTTCTTCAAGTTTAATTTTCAAAAACTTAAAACACTCCAATTTTAAACTAAAGTTTTTCATTTTAAAATCTCATTTTTTACCAGGTACCCATACACCAATTTTATCAGCAGGCAAATTTTCCTGAAATAGTTAAAATAAATAAAAAAGTCCATAAGCGTTGTTTTCTTCAAGTTTAATTTTCAAAAACTTAAAAATTTCCAATTTTAAACTAAAATTTTTCATTTTTGAGATTTTAAAATGAAATATCAATTTTTACCAGGTGCCCATAGACCAATTTTATCAGCAGGCAAATTTTTCTGAAATAGTTAAAATAAATAAAAAAGTCCATATGCCTTGGTTTCTTCAAATTTAATTTCCAAAAACTTAAAAAGCTCCAATTTTAAACTAAAATTTTTCATGTTAAAATCTCAATTTTTACCAGGTGCCGATAGACCACCTTTATCAGCAGGCAAATTTTCCTGAAATAGTTAAAATAAATAAAAAAGTCCATATGCCTTGGTTTCTTCAAATTTAATTTCCAAAAACTTAAAAAACTCCAATTTTAAACTAAAATTTTTCATTTTAAAATCTTAATTTTTACCAGGTGCCCATAGACCAATTTTATCAGCAGGCAAGTTTTTCTGAAATAGTTAAAATAAATAAAAAAGTCCATATGCCTTGGTTTCTTCAAATTTAATTTCCAAAAACTTAAAAAATTCCAATTTTAAACTAAAATTTTTCATTTTAAAATCTCAATTTTTACCAGGTGCCCATAGACCAATTTTATCAGCAGGCAAATTTTCCTGAAATAGTTAAAATAAATAAAAAAGTCCATAAACGTTGTTTTCTTCAAGTTTAATTTTCAAAAACTTAAAAATTTCCAATTTTAAACTAAAATTTTTCATTTTAAAATCTCAATTTTTACCAGGTGCCCATAGACCAATTTTATCAGCAGGCAAATTTTTCTGAAATAGTTAAAATAAATAAAAAAGTCCCTAAGCGTTGTTTTCTTCAAGTTTTATTTTCAAAAACTTAAAAATTTCCAATTTTAAACTGAAATTTTTCATTTTAAAATCTCAATTTTTACCAGGTGCCCATAGACCAATTTTATCAGCAGGCAAATTTTTCTGAAATAGTTAAAATAAATTAAAAAGTCCATAAGCGTTATTTTATATAAGCGTTATTTATAATAATTTCCAATTTTCAACTAAAATTTTTCATTTTAAAATCTCAATTTTTACCAGGTGCCCATAGACCAATTTTATCAGCAGGCAAATTTTTCTGAAATAGTTAAAATAAATTAAAAAGTCCATAAGCGTTATTTTATATAAGCGTTATTTATAAAAATTTCCAATTTTCAACTAAAATTTTTCATTTTAAAATCTCAATTTTTACCAGGTACCCATAGACCAATTTTATCAGCAGGCAAATTTTCCTGAAATAGTTAAAATAAATAAAAAAGTCCATAAGCGATGTTTTCTTCAAGTTTAATTTTCAAAAACTTAAAAATTTCCAATTTTAAACTAAAATTTTTCATTTTAAAATCTCAATTTTTACCAGGTGCCCATAGACCAATTTTATCAGCAGGCAAATTTTCCTGAAATAGTTAAAATAAATTAAAATGTCCATAAGCGTTATTTATAAAAATTTCCAATTTTCAACTAAAATTTTTCATTTTAAAATCTCAATTTTTACCAGGTACCCATAGACCAATTTTATCAGCAGGCAAATTTTCCTGAAATAGTTAAAATAAATAAAAAAGTCCATAAGCGTTGTTTTCTTCAAGTTTAATTTTCAAAAACTTAAAAATTTCCAATTTTAAACTAAAATTTTTCATTTTAAAATCTCAATTTTTACCAGGTGCCCATAGACTAATTTTATCAGCGGCAAATTTTTCTGAAATAGTTAAAATAAATTAAAAAGTCCATAAGCGTTATTTTATATAAGCGTTATTTATAAAAATTTCCAATTTTCAACTAAAATTTTTCATTTTAAAATCTCAATTTTTACCAGGTGCCCATAGACCAATTTTATCAGCAGGCAAATTTTTCTGAAATAGTTAAAAAAAATTAAATAGTCCATAAGCGTTATTTTATATAAGCGGTCTTTATAAAAATTTCCAATTTTCAACTAAAATTTTTCATTTTAAAATCTCAATTTTTACCAGGTGCCCATAGACCAATTTTATCAGCAGGCAAATTTTCCTGAAATAGTTAAAATAAATAAAAAAGTCCATAAGCGTTGTTTTCTTCAAGTTTAATTTTCAAAAACTTAAAACACTCCAATTTTAAACTAAAGTTTTTCATTTTAAAATCTCATTTTTTACCAGGTACCCATAGACCAATTTTATCAGCAGGCAAATTTTCCTGAAATAGTTAAAATAAATAAAAAAGTCCATAAGCGTTGTTTTCTTCAAGTTTAATTTTCAAAAACTTAAAAATTTCCAATTTTCAACTAAAATTTTTCATTTTAAAATCTCAATTTTTACCAGGTACCCATAGACCAATTTTATCAGCAGGCAAATTTTCCTGAAATAGTTAAAATAAATAAAAAAGTCCATAATCGTTGTTTTCTACAAGTTTAATTTTCAAAAACTTAAAAATTTCCAATTTTAAACTAAAATTTTTCATTTTAAAATCTCAATTTTTACCAGGTGCCCATAGACCAATTTTATCAGCAGGTAAATTTTTCTGAAATAGTTAAAATAAATTAAAAAGTCCATAAGCGTTATTTTATATAAGCGTTATTTATAAAAATTTCCAATTTTCAACTAAAATTTTTCATTTTAAAATCTCAATTTTTACCAGGTGCCCATATACCAATTTTATCAGCAGGCAAATTTTTCTGAAATAGTTAAAATAAATTAAAAAGTCCATAAGCGTTATTTTATATAAGCGTTATTTATAAAAATTTCCAATTTTCAACTAAAATTTTTCATTTTAAAATCTCAATTTTTACCAGGTACCCATAGACCAATTTTATCAGCAGGCAAATTTTCCTGAAATAGTTAAAATAAATAAAAAAGTCCATAAGCGTAGTTTTCTTCAAGTTTAATTTTCAAAAACTTAAAAATTTCCAATTTTAAACTAAAATTTTTCATTTTAAAATCTCAATTTTTACCAGGTGCCCATAGACCAATTTTATCAGCAGGCAAATTTTTCTGAAATAGTTAAAATAAATTAAAATGTCCATAAGCGTTATTTATAAAAATTTCCAATTTTCAACTAAAATTTTTCATTTTAAAATCTCAATTTTTACCAGGTACCCATAGACCAATTTTATCAGCAGGCAAATTTTCCTGAAATAGTTAAAATAAATAAAAAAGTCCATAAGCGTTATTTATAAAAATTTCCAATTTTCAACTAAAATTTTTCATTTTAAAATCTCAATTTTTACCAGGTGCCCATAGATCAATTTTATCAGCAGGCAAATTTTTCTGAAATAGTTAAAAAAAATTAAAAAGTCCATAAGCGTTATTTATAAAAATTTCCAATTTTCAACTAAAATTTTTCATTTTAAAATCTCAATTTTTACCAGGTGCCCATAGACCAATTTTATCAGCAGGCAAATTTTCCTGAAATAGTTAAAATAAATAAAAAAGTCCATAAGCGTTGTTTTCTTCAAGTTTAATTTTCAAAAACTTAAAACACTCCAATTTTAAACTAAAGTTTTTCATTTTAAAATCTCAATTTTTACCAGGTGCCCATAGACCAATTTTATCAGCAGGCAAATTTTTCTGAAATAGTTAAAATAAATTAAAAAGTCCATAAGCGTTATTTTATATAAGCGTTATTTATAAAAATTTCCAATTTTCAACTAAAATTTTTCATTTTAAAATCTCAATTTTTACCAGGTACCCATAGACCAATTTTATCAGCAGGCAAATTTTCCTGAAATAGTCAAAATAAATAAAAAAGTCCATAAGCGTTGTTTTCTTCAAGTTTAATTTTCAAAAACTTAAAAATTTCCAATTTTAAACTAAAATTTTTCATTTTAAAATCTCAATTTTTACCAGGTGCCCATAGACCAATTTTATCAGCAGGCAAATTTTTCTGAAATAGTTAAAATAAATTAAAAAGTCCATAAGCGTTATTTTATATAGGCGTTATTTATAAAAATTTCCAATTTTCAACTAAAATTTTTCATTTTAAAATCTCAATTTTTACCAGGTACCCACAGACCAATTTTATCAGCAGGCAAATTTTCCTGAAATAGTTAAAATAAATAAAAAAGTCCATAAGCGTTGTTTTCATCAAGTTTAATTTTCAAAAACTTAAAAATTTCCAATTTTCAACTAAAATTTTTCATTTTTAAATCTCACGTTTTACCAGGTGCCCATACACCAATTTTATCAGCAGGCAAATTTTCCTGAAATAGTTAAAATAAATAAAAAAGTCCATAAGCGTTGTTTTCTTCAAGTTTAATTTTCAAAAACTTAAAAATTTCCAATTTTCAACTAAAATTTTTCATTTTAAAATCTCAATTTTTACCAGGTACCCATAGACCAATTTTATCAGCAGGCAAATTTTCCTGAAATAGTTAAAATAAATAAAAAAGTCCATAATCGTTGTTTTCTACAAGTTTAATTTTCAAAAACTTAAAAATTTCCAATTTTAAACTAAAATTTTTCATTTTAAAATCTCAATTTTTACCAGGTGCCCATAGACCAATTTTATCAGCAGGCAAATTTTTCTGAAATAGTTAAAATAAATAAAAAAGTCCGTATGCCTTGGTTTCTTCAAATTTAATTTCCAAAAACTTAAAAAACTCCAATTTTGAACTAAAATTTTTCATTTTAAAATCTCAATTTTTACCAGGTGCCCATAGACCAATTTTATCAGCAGGCAAAATTTTCTGAAATAGTTAAAATAAATTAAAAAGTCCATAAGCGTTGTTTTCTTCAAGTTTAATTTTCAAAAACTTAAAAATTTCCAATTTTAAACTAAAATTTTTCATTTTAAAATCTCAATTTTTACCAGGTGCCCATAGACCAATTTTATCAGCAGGCAAATTTTTCTGAAATAGTTAAAATAAATAAAAAAGTCCATAAGCGTTGTTTTCTTCAAATTTAGTATCCAAAAACTTAAAAAACTCCAATTTTGAACTAAAATTTTTCATTTTAAAATCTCAATTTTTACCAGGTGTCCATAGCCCAATTTTATCAACAGGCAAATTTTTCTGAAATAGTTAAAATAAATTAAAAAGTCCATAAGCGTTGTTTTCTTCAAATTTAATTTCCAAAAACTTTAAAAACTCCAATTTTAAACTAAAATTTTTCATTTTAAAATCTCAATTTTTACCAGGTGCCCCCAGACCATTTTAATCAGCAGGCAAATTTTCCTGAAATAGTTAAAGTAAATAAAAAAGTCCATAAGCGTTGTTTTCTTCAAGTTTAATTTTCAAAAACTTAAAAATTTCCAATTTTTAACAAAAATTTTTCATTTTAAAATCTCAATTTTTACCAGGTACCCATAGACCAATTTTATCAGGAGGCAAATTTTTCTGAAATAGTTACAATAAATAAAAAAGTCCATAAGCGTTGTTTTCTTCAAGTTTAATTTTCAAAAACTTAAAAATTTCCAATTTTAAACAAAAATTTTTCATTTTAAAATCTCACGTTTTACCAGGTGCCCATAGACCAATTTTATCAGCGGGCAAATTTTCCTGAAATAGTTAAAATAAATAAAAAAGTCCATAAGCGTTGTTTTCTTCAAGTTTAATTTTCAAAAACGTAAAAATTTCCAATTATAAACTAAAATTTTTCATTTTAAAATCTCAATTTTTACCAGGTGCCCAGACCAATTTTATCAGCAGGCAAATTTTCCTGAAATAGTTAAAATAAATAAAAAAGTCCATATGCCTTGGTTTCTTCAAATTTAATTTCCAAAAACTTAAAAAACTCCAATTTTGAACTAAAATTTTTCATTTTAAAATCTCAATTTTTACCAGGTGCCCATAGACCAATTTTATCAGCAGGCAAATTTTTCTGAAATAGTTAAAATAAATTAAAAAGTCCATAAGCGTTGTTTTCTTCAAGTTTAATTTTCAAAAATTTAAAAATTTCCAAATTTAAACTAAAATTTTTCATTTTAAAATCTCAATTTTTACCAGGTGCCCATAGACCAATTTTATCAGCAGGCAAATTTTTCTGAAATAGTTAAAATAAATAAAAAAGTCCATATGCCTTGGTTTCTTCAAATTTAATTTCCAAAAACTTTAAAAACTCCAATTTTGAACTAAAATTTTTCATTTTAAAATCTCAATTTTTACCAGGTGCCCATAGACCAATTTTATCAGCAGGCAAATTTTTCTGAAATAGTTAAAATAAATTAAAAAGTCCATAAGCGTTGTTTTCTTCAAGTTTAATTTTCAAAAACTTAAAAATTTCCAATTTTAAACTAAAATTTTTCATTTTAAAATCTCAATTTTTACAAGGTGCCCATAGACCAATTTTATCAGCAGGCAAATTTTTCTGAAATAGTTAAAATAAATAAAAAAGTCCATAAGCGTTGTTTTCTTCAAGTTTAATTTTCAAAAACTTAAAAATTTCCAATTTTAAACTAAAATTTTTCATTTTAAAATCTCAATTTTTACCAGGTGCCCATAGACCAATTTTATCAGCAGGCAATTTTTCCTGAAATAGTTAAAATAAATAAAAAAGTCCATAAGCGTTGTTTTCTTCAAGTTTAATTTTCAAAAACTTAAAACACTCCAATTTTAAACTAAAATTTTTCATTTTAAAATCTCAATTTTTACCAGGTACCCATAGACTAATTTTATCAGCAGGCAAATTTTCCTGAAATAGTTAAAATAAATAAAAAAGTCCATAAGCGTTGTTTTCTTCAAGTTTAATTTTCAAAAACTTAAAAATTTCAATTTTCAACTAAAATTTTTCATTTTAAAATCTCACGTTTTACCAGGTGCCCATAGACCAATTTTATCAGCAGGCAATTTTTCCTGAAATAGTTAAAATAAATAAAAAAGTCCATAAGCGTTGTTTTCTTCAAGTTTAATTTTCAAAAACTTAAAAATTTCAATTTTCAACTAAAATTTTTCATTTTAAAATCTCACGTTTTACCAGGTGCCCATAGACCAATTTTATCAGCAGGCAAATTTTCCTGAAATAGTTAAAATAAATAAAAAAGTCCATAAGCGTTGTTTTCTTCAAATTTAATTTCCAAAAATTTTAAAAACTCCAATTTTAAACTAAAATTTTCCATTTTAAAATCTCAATTTTTACCAGGTGCCCAGACCAATTTTATCAGCAGGCAAATTTTCCTGAAATAGTTAAAATAAATAAAAAAGTCCATAAGCGTTGTGTTCTTCAAGTTTAATTTTCAAAAACTTAAAAATTTCCAATTTTAAACTAAAATTTTTCATTTTAAAATCTCAATTTTTACCAGGTGCCCATAGACCAATTTTATCAGCAGGCAAATTTTTCTGAAATAGTTAAAATAAATAAAAAAGTCCATATGCCTTGGTTTCTTCAAATTTAATTTCCAAAAACTTAAAAAACTCCAATTTTAAACTAAACTTTTTCATTTTAAAATCTCAATTTTTACCAGGTGCCCATAGACCAATTTTATCAGCAGGCAAATTTTCTTGAAATAGTTAAAATAAATAAAAAAGTCCATATGCCTTGTTTTCTTCAAATTTAATTTCCAAAAACTTAAAAAATTCCAATTTTGAACAAAAATTTTTCATTTTAAAATCTCAATTTTTACCAGGTGCCCATAGACCAATTTTATCAGCAGGCAAACTTTCCTGAAATAGTTAAAATAAATAAAAAAGTCCATAAGCGTTGTTTTCTTCAAATTTAATTTCCAAAAATTTTAAAAACTCCAATTTTAAACTATAATTTTTCATTTTAAAATCTCAATTTTTACCAGGTGCCCATAGACCAATTTTATCAGCAAGCAAATTTTCCTGAAATAGTTAAAATAAATAAAAAAGTCAACTAGCGTTGTTTTCTTCAAATTTAATCTCCAAAAACTTAAAAAACTCCAATTTTAAACTAAAATTTTTCATTTTAAAATCTCAATTTTTACCAGGTGCCCATTGACCAATTTTATCAGCAGGCAAATTTTCCTGAAATAGTTAAAATAAATAAAAAAGTCCATAAGCGTTGTTTTCTTCAAGTTTAATTTTCAAAAACTTAAAAATTTCCAATTTTAAACTAAAATTTTTTATTTTAAAATCTCAATTTTTACCAGGTGCCCATAGACCAATTTTATCAGCAAGCAAATTTTCCTGAAATAGTTAAAATAAATAAAAAAGTCCACTAGCGTTGTTTTCTTCAAATTTAATCTCCAAAAACTTAAAAAACTCCAATTTTAAACTAATATTTTTAATTTTAAAATCTCAATTTTTACCAGGTGCCCATAGACCAATTTTATCAGCAGGCAAATTTTCCTGAAATAGTTAAAATAAATAAAAGAGTCCATAAGCATTATTTTCTTCAAGTTTAATTTTCAAAAACTTAAAAATTTACAATTTTAAACTAAAATTTTTCATTTTAAAATCTCAATTTTTACCAGGTACCCATAGACCAATTTTATCAGCAGGCAAATTTCCTGAAATAGTTAAAATAAATGAAAAAGTCCATAAGCGTTGTTTTCTTCAAGTTTAATTTTCAAAAACTTAAAAATTTCCAATTTTAAACTAAAATTTTTTATTTTAAAATCTCAATTTTTACCAGGTGCCCATAGACCAATTTTATCAGCAAGCAAATTTTCCTGAAATAGTTAAAATAAATAAAAAAGTCCACTAGCGTTGTCTTCTTCAAATTTAATCTCCAAAAACTTAAAAAACTCCAATTTTAAACTAAAATTTTTCATTTTAAAATCTCAATTTTTACCAGGTGCCCATTGACCAATTTTATCAGCAGGCAAATTTTCCTGAAATAGTTAAAATAAATAAAAGAGTCCATTAGCGTTGTTTTCTTCAAGTTTAATTTTCAAAAACTTAAAAATTTCCAATTTTAAACTAAAATTTTTGATTTTAAAATCTCAATTTTTACCAGGTACCCATAGACCAATTTTTCAGTGGGCAAATTAGTTAAAATAAATAAAAAAGTCCATAAGCGTTGTTTTCTTCAAGTTTAATTTCCAAAAACTTAAAAATTTCCAATTTTAAACTAAAATTTTTTATTTTAAAATCTCAATTTTTACAAGGTGTCCATCATAGACCAATTTTATCAACAGGCAAATTTACCTGAAATAGTTAAAATAAATAAAAAAGTCCATAAGCGTTGTTTTCTTCAAGTTTAATTTTCAAAAACTTAAAAATTTCCAATTTTAAACTAAAATTTTTAATTTTAAAATCTCAATTTTTACCAGGTGTCCATCATAGACCAATTTTATCAGCAGGCAAATTTACCTGAAATAGTTAAAGTAAATAAAAACGTCCATAAGCGTTATTTTCTTCAAGTTTAATTTTCAAAAACTTAAAAATTTACAATTTTAAACTAAAATTTTTCATTTTAAAATCTCAATTTTTACCAGGTGCCCATAGACCAATTTTATCAGCAGGCAAATTTTCCTGAAATAGTTAAAATAAATAAAAAAGTCCACTAGCGTTGTTTTCTTCAAATTTAATCTCCAAAAACTTAAAAAACTCCAATTTTAAACTAAAATTTTTAATTTTAAAATCTCAATTTTTACCAGGTACCCATAGACCAATTTTATCAGCAGGCAAATTTTCCTGAAATAGTTAAAATAAATAAAAACGTCCATAAGCGTTATTTTCTTCAAGTTTAATTTTCAAAAACTAAAAAATTTCCAATTTTAAACTATAATTTTTCATTTTAAAATCTCAATTTTTACCAGGTGCCCATAGACCAATTTTATCAGCAAGCAAATTTTCCTGAAATAGTTAAAATAAATAAAAAAGTCCACTAGCGTTGTTTTCTTCAAATTTAATCTCCAAAAACTTAAAAAACTCCAATTTTAAACTAAAATTTTTCATTTTAAAATCTCAATTTTTACCAGGTGCCCATTGACCAATTTTATCAGCAGGCAAATTTTCCTGAAATAGTTAAAATAAATAAAAAAGTCCACTAGCGTTGTTTTCTTCAAATTTAATCTCCAAAAACTTAAAAAACTCCAATTTTAAACTAAAATTTTTAATTTTAAAATCTCAATTTTTACCAGGTACCCATAGACCAATTTTATCAGCAGGCAAATTTTCCTGAAATAGTTAAAATAAATAAAAATGTCCATAAGCGTTATTTTTTTCAAGTTTAATGTTCAAAAACTTAAAAATTTCCAATTTTAAACTATAATTTTTCATTTTAAAATCTCAATTTTTACCAGGTGCCCATAGACCAATTTTATCAGCAAGCAAATTTTCCTGAAATAGTTAAAATAAATAAAAAAGTCCACTAGCGTTGTTTTCTTCAAATTTAATCTCCAAAAACTTAAAAAACTCCAATTTTAAACTAAAATTTTTCATTTTAAAATCTCAATTTTTACCAGATTCCCATAGACCAATTTTATCAGCAGGCAAATTTTCCTGAAATAGTTAAAATAAATAAAAAAGTTCACTAGCGTTGTTTTCTTCAAATTTAATCTCCAAAAACTTAAAAAACTCAAATTTTAAACTAAAATTTTTCATTTTAAAATCTCAATTTTTACCAGGTGCCCATTGACCAATTTTATCAGCAGGCAAATTTTCCTGAAATAGTTAAAATAAATAAAAACGTCCATTAGCGTTGTTTTCTTCAAATTTAATTTCCAAAAACTTAAAAAACTCCAATTTTAAACTAAAGTTTTTCATTTTAAAATCTCAATTTTTACCAGGTGCCCATAGACCAATTTTATCAGCAGGCAAATTATCCTGAAATAGTTAAAATAAATAAAAAAGTCCATAAGCGTTGTTTTCTTCAAGTTTAATTTTCAAAAACTTAAAAATTTCCAATTTTAAACTATAATTTTTCATTTTAAAATCTCAATTTTTACCAGGTGCCCATAGACCAATTTTATCAGCAGGCAAATTTTCCTGAAATAGTTAAAATAAATAAAAGAGTCCATAAGCGTTGTTTTCTTTAAGTCTAATTTTCAAAAACTTAAAAATTTTCAATTTTAAACTAAAATTTTTCATTTTAAAATCTCACTTTTTACCAGGTGCCCACAGACCAATTTTATCAGCAGGCAAATTTTTCTGAAATAGTTAAAATAAACAAAAAAGTCCAAAAGCGTTGTTTTCTTCAAGTTTAATTTTCAAAAACTTAAAAATTTCCAATTTTAAACTATAATTTTTCATTTTAAAATCTCAATTTTTACCAGGTGCCCATAGACCAATTTTATCAGCAGGCAAATTTTCCTGAAATAGTTAAAATAAATAAAAGAGTCCATTAGCGTTGTTTTCTTCAAGTTTAATTTTCAAAAACTTAAAAATTTCCAATTTTAAACTAAAATTTTTGATTTTAAAATCTCAATTTTTACCAGGTACCCATAGACCAATTTTATCAGCAGGAAAATTTTCCTGAAATAGTTAAAATAAATAAAGTCCATAAGCGTTGTTTTCTTCAAGTTTAATTTTCAAAAACTTAAAAATTTCCAATTTTAAACTAAAATTTTTTATTTTAAAATCTCAATTTTTACCAGGTGTCCATCATAGACCAATTTTATCAGCAGGCAAATTTACCTGAAATAGTTAAAATAAATAAAAAAGTCCATAAGCGTTGTTTTCTTCAAGTTTAATTTTCAAAAACTTAAAAATTTCCAATTTTAAACTAAAATTTTTAATTTTAAAATCTCAATTTTTACCAGGTACCCATAGACCAATTTTATCAGCAGGCAAATTTTCCTGAAATAGTTAAAATAAATAAAAACGTCCATAAGCGTTATTTTCTTCAAGTTTAATTTTCAAAAACTTAAAAATTTACAATTTTAAACTAAAATTTTTCATTTTAAAATCTCAATTTTTACCAGGTGCCCATAGACCAATTTTATCAGCAGGCAAATTTTCCTGAAATAGTTAAAATAAATAAAAAAGTCCACTAGCGTTGTTTTCTTCAAATTTAATCTCCAAAAACTTAAAAAACTACAATTTTAAACTAAAATTTTTAATTTTAAAATCTCAATTTTTACCAGGTGCCCATTTACCAATTTTATCAGCAGGCAAATTTTCCTGAAATAGTTAAAATAAATAAAAAAGTCCATAAGCGTTGTTTTCTTCAAGTTTAATTTTCAAAAACTAAAAAATTTCCAATTTTAAACTATAATTTTTCATTTTAAAATCTCAATTTTTACCAGGTGCCCATAGACCAATTTTATCAGCAAGCAAATTTTCCTGAAATAGTTAAAATAAATAAAAAAGTCCACTAGCGTTGTTTTCTTCAAATTTAATCTCCAAAAACTTAAAAAACTCCAATTTTAAACTAAAATTTTTCATTTCCAAAAACCAGGCAAATTTTTCTGAAATAGTTAAAATAAATAAAAAAGTCCATAAGAGTTGTTTTCTTCAAGTTTAATTTTCAAAAACTTAAAAATTTCCAATTTTAAACTAAAATTTTTCATTTTAAAATCTCACTTTTACCGGGTGCCCATAGACCAATTTTATCAGCAGGCAAATTTTCCAGAAATAGTTAAACTAAATAAAAAAGTCCATAAGCCTTGTTTTCTTCAAGTTTAATTTTCAAAAACTTAAAAATTTCCAATTTTAAACTAAAATTTTTCATTTTAAAATCTCAATTTTTACCAGGTACCCATAGACCAATTTTATCAGCAGGCAAAATTTCCTGAAATAGTTAAAATAAATAAAAAAGTCCATAAGCGTTGTTTTCTTCAAGTTTAATTTTCAAAAACTTAAAAATTTCCAATTTTAAACTAAAATTTTTCATTTTAAAATCTCAATTTTTACCAGGTTCCCATAGACCAATTTTATCAGCAGGCAAATTTTCCAGAAAGTCCATAAGCGTTGTTTTCTTCAAGTTTAATTTTCAAAAACGTAAAAATTTCCAATTTTAAACTAAAATTTTTCATTTTAAAATCTCAATTTTTACCAGGTACCCATAGACCAATTTTATCAGCAGGCAAATTTTCCTGAAATAGTTAAAATAAATGAAAGAGTCCATTAGCGTTATTTTCTTGAAGTTTAAATTTCAAAAACTTAAAAATTTCTAATTTTAAACTAAAATTTTTCATTTTAAAATCTCAATTTTTACCAGGTACCCATAGACCAATTTTATCAGCAGGCAAAATTTCCTGAAATAGTTAAAATAAATAAAAAAGTCCACTAGCGTTGTTTTCTTCAAATTTAATCTCCAAAAACTTAAAAAACTCCAATTTTAAACTAAAATTTTTCATTTCCAAAAACCAGGCAAATTTTTCTGAAATAGTTAAAATAAATAAAAAAGTCCATAAGGGTTGTTTTCTTCAAGTTTAATTTTCAAAAACTTAAAAATTTCCAATTTTAAACTAAAATTTTTCATTTTAAAATCTCACTTTTACCGGGTGCCCATAGACCAATTTTATCAGCAGGCAAATTTTCCAGAAATAGTTAAACTAAATAAAAAAGTCCATAAGCCTTGTTTTCTTCAAGTTTAATTTTCAAAAACTTAAAAATTTCCAATTTTAAACTAAAATTTTTCATTTTAAAATCTTAATTTTTACCAGGTACCCATAGACCAATTTTATCAGCAGGCAAAATTTCCTGAAATAGTTAAAATAAATAAAAAAGTCCATAAGCGTTGTTTTCTTCAAGTTTAATTTTCAAAAACTTAAAAATTTCCAATTTTAAACTAAAATTTTTCATTTTAAAATCTCAATTTTTACCAGGTTCCCATAGACCAATTTTATCAGCAGGCAAATTTTCCAGAAAGTCCATAAGCGTTGTTTTCTTCAAGTTTAATTTTCAAAAACTTAAAAATTTCTAATTTTAAACTAAAATTTTTCATTTTAAAATCTCAATTTTTACCAGGTACCCATAGACCAATTTTATCAGCAGGCAAAATTTCCTGAAATAGTTAAAATAAATAAAAAAGTCCATAAGCGTTGTTTTCTTCAAGTTTAATTTTCAAAAACTTAAAAATTTCCAATTTTACACAGACCAATTTTATCAGCAGGCAAATTTTTCTGAAATAGTTAAAATAAATAAAAAAGCCATAAGCGTTGTTTTCTTCAAGTTTAATTTTCAAAAACTTAAAAATTTTCAATTTTAAACTAAAATTTTTAATTTTAAAATCTCAATTTTTACCAGGTACCCATAGACCAATTTTATCAGCAGGCAAATTTTCCTGAAATAGTTAAAATAAATAAAAACGTCCATAAGCGTTATTTTCTTCAAGTTTAATTTTCAAAAACTTAAAAATTTACAATTTTAAACTAAAATTTTTCATTTTAAAATCTCAATTTTTACCAGGTGCCCATAGACCAATTTTATCAGCAGGCAAATTTTCCTGAAATACTTAGTTAAAATAAATAAAAAAGTCCACTAGCGTTGTTTTCTTCAAATTTAATCTCCAAAAACTTAATTTTAAACTAAAATTTTTCATTTTAAAATCTCAATTTTTACCAGGTGCCCATTGACCAATTTTATCAGAAGGCAAATTTTCCTGAAATAGTTAAAATAAATAAAAAAGTCCATAAGCGTTGTTTTCTTCAAGTTTAATTTTCAAAAACTTAAAAATTTCCAATTTTAAACTAAAATTTTTCATTTTAAAATCTCAATTTTTACCAGGTACCCATAGACCAATTTTATCAGCAGGCAAATTTTCCTGAAATAGTTAAAATAAATAAAAACGTCCATAAGCGTTATTTTCTTCAAGTTTAATTTTCAAAAACTTAAAAATTTCCAATTTTAAACTAAAATTTTTCATTTTAAAATCTCAACTTTTACCAGGTGCCCATAGACCAAATTTATCAGCAGGCAAATTTTCCTGAAATAGTCAAAATAAATGAAAAAGTCCATAAGCGTTGTTTTCTTCAAGTTTAATTTTCAAAAACTTAAAAATTTCCAATTTTACACTAAAATTTTTCATTTTAAAATCTCAATTTTTACCAGGTGCCCATAGACCAATTTTATCAGCAGGCAAATTTTCCTGAAATAGTTAAAATAAATAAAAAAGTCCACTAGCGTTGTTTTCTTCAAATTTAATCTCCAAAAACTTAAAAAACTCCAATTTTAAACTAAAATTTTTCATTTTAAAATCTCAATTTTTACCAGGTGCCCATTGACCAATTTTATCAGCAGGCAAATTTTCTTGAAATAGTTAAAATAAATAAAAAAGTCCATAAGCGTTGTTTTCTTCAAGTTTAATTTTCAAAAACTAAAAAATTTCCAATTTTACACTATAATTTTTCATTTTAAAATCTCAATTTTTACCAGGTGCCCATAGACCAATTTTATCAGCAGGCAAATTTTCCTGAAATAGTTAAAATAAATAAAAAAGTCCATAAGCGTTATTTTCTTCAAGTTTAATTTTCAAAAACTTAAAAATTTCCAAATTTAAACTAAAATTTTTCATTTTAAAATCTCAATTTTTACCAGGTGCCCATAGACCAATTTTATCAGCAGGCAAATTTTCCTGAAATAGTTAAAATAAATAAAACAGTCCATAAGTGTTGTTTTCTTTAAGTCTAATTTTCAAAAACTTAAAAATTTCCAATTTTAAACTAAAATTTTTCATTTTAAAATCTCAATTTTTACCAGGTGCCCGCAGACCAATTTTACCAGCAGGCAAATTTTTCTGAAATAGTTAAAATAAATAAAAAAGTCCATAAGCGTTGTTTCTTCAAGTTTAATTTCCAAAAACTTAAAAATTTCCAATTTTAAACTATAATTTTTCATTTTAACATCTCAATTTTTACCAGGTGCCCATAGACCAATTTTATCACCAGGCAAATTTTCCTGAAATAGTTAAAATAAATAAAAAAGTCCATAAGCGTTGTTTTCTTCAAGTTTAATTTTCAAAAACTTAAAATTTCCAATTTTAAACTAAAATTTTTCATTTTAAAATCTCAATTTTTACCAGGTGCCCATAGACCAATTTTATCAGCAGGCAAATTTTCCTGAAATAGTTAAATAAATAAAAAAGTCCATAAGCGTTGTTTTCTTTAAGTTTAATTTTCAAAAACTTAAAAATTTCCAATTTTAAACCAAAATTTTTCATTTTAAATCTCAATTTTTACCATTACCCAATTTTCCTGAAGTAGTTAAAATAAATAAAAAAGTCCATAAGCGTTGTTTTCTTCAAGTTTAATTTCCAAAAACTTAAAAATTTCCAATTTTAAACTAAAATTTTTCATTTTAAAATCTCAGTTTTTACAAGGTACCCATAGACCAATTTTATCAGCAGGCAAATTTTCCTGAAATAGTTAAAATAAATTAAAAATTTCATAAGCGTTGTTTTCTTCAAATTTAATTTTCAAAAACTTAAAAATTTCCAATTTTAAACTAAAATTTTGCATTTTAAAATCTCAATTTTTACCAGGTGCCCATAGACCAATTTTATCAGCAGGCAAATTTTCCTGAAATAGTTAAAATAAATAAAAAAGTCCATAAGCGTTGTTTTCTTCAAGTTTAATTTTCAAAAACTTAAAAATTTCCAATTTTAAACTAAAATTTTTTATTTTAAAATCTCAATTTTTACCAGGTGTCCATCATAGACCAATTTTATCAGCAGGCAAATTTTTCTGAAATAGTTAAAATAAATAAAAAAGTCCATAAGCGTTGTTTTCTTCAAGTTTAATTTTCAAAAACTTAAAAATTTCCAATTTTAAACTAAAATTTTTGATTTTAAAATCTCAATTTTTACCAGGTATCCATAGACTAATTTTATCAGCAGGAAAATTTTCTTGAAATAGTTAAAATAAATAAAAAAGTCCATAAGCGTTGTTTTCTTCAAGTTTAATTTTCAAAAACTTAAAAATTTCCAATTTTAAACTAAAATTTTTGATTTTAAAATCTCAATTTTTACCAGGTGCCCATAGACCAATTTTATCAGCAGGCAAATTTTTCTGAAATAGTTAAAATAAATAAAATAATCCATAAGCGTTGTTTTCTTCAAGTTTAATTTTCAAAAACTTAAAAATTTCCAATTTTAAACTAAAATTTTTTATTTTAAAACCTCAATTTTCACCAGGTGTCCATCATAGACCAATTTTATCAGCAGGCAAATTTTCCTGAAATAGTTAAAATAAATAAAAGAGTCCATTAGCGTTGTTTTCTTCAAGTTTAATTTTCAAAAACTTAAAAATTTCCAATTTTAAACTAAAATTTTTAATTTTAAAATCTCAATTTTTACCAGGTACCCATAGACCAATTTTATCAGCAGCCAAATTTTCCTGAAATAGTTAAAATAAATAAAAGAGTCCATTAGCGTTGTTTTCTTCAAGTTTAATTTTCAAAAACTTAAAAATTTCCAATTTTAAACTAAAATTTTTCATTTTAAAATCTCAATTTTTACCAGGTACCCATAGGCCAATTTTATCAGCAGGCAAAATTTCCTGAAATAGTTAAAATAAATAAAAAAGTCCATAAGCGTTGTTTTCTTCAAGTTTAATTTTCAAAAACTTAAAAATTTCCAATTTTACACAGACCAATTTTATCAGCAGGCAAATTTTTCTGAAATAGTTAAAATAAATAAAAAAGCCATAAGCGTTGTTTTCTTCAAGTTTAATTTTCAAAAACTTAAAAATTTTCAATTTTAAACTAAAATTTTTAATTTTAAAATCTCAATTTTTACCAGGTACCCATAGACCAATTTTATCAGCAGCCAAATTTTCCTGAAATAGTTAAAATAAATAAAAACGTCCATAAGCGTTATTTTCTTCAAGTTTAATTTTCAAAAACTTAAAATTTTAAACTAAAATTTTTCATTTTAAAATCTCAATTTTTACCAGGTGCCCATAGACCAATTTTATCAGCAGGCAAATTTTCCTGAAATACTTAGTTAAAATAAATAAAAAAGTCCACAAGCGTTGTTTTCTTCAAATTTAATCTCCAAAAACTTAATTTTAAACAAAAATTTTTCATTCATATTTTCTTCAAGTTTAATTTTCAAAAACTTAAAAATTTACAATTTTAAACTAAAATTTTTCATTTTAAAATCTCAATTTTTACCAGGTGCCCATAGACCAATTTGATCAGCAGGCAAATTTTCCTGAAATAGTTAAATAAATAAAAAAGTCCATATGCGTTGTTTTCTTTAAGTTTAATTTTCAAAAACTTAAAAATTTCCAATTTTAAACCAAAATTTTTCATTTTAAATCTCAATTTTTACCATTACCCAATTTTCCTGAAATAGTTAAAATAAATAAAAAAGTCCATAAGCGTTGTTTTCTTCAAGTTTAATTTTCAAAAACTTAAAAATTTCCAATTTTAAACTAAAATTTTTTATTTCAAAATCTCAATTTTTACCAGGTGTCCATCATAGACCAGTTTTA
This sequence comes from Dolichopus griseipennis, assembly GCA_963082915.1. Taxonomy (NCBI): domain Eukaryota; kingdom Metazoa; phylum Arthropoda; class Insecta; order Diptera; family Dolichopodidae; genus Dolichopus; species Dolichopus griseipennis. The sequence goes on from CAUJBZ010000190.1 coordinate 62,705, forward strand.
TCAGCAGGAAAATTTACCTGAAATAGTTAAAATAAATAAAAAAGTCCATAAGCGTTGTTTTCTTCAAGTTTAATTTTCAAAAACTTAAAAATTTCCAATTTTAAACTAAAATTTTTCATTTTAAAATCTCAATTTTTACCAGGTACCCATAGACCAATTTTATCAGCAGGCAAATTTTCCTGAAATAGTTAAAATAAATAAAAACGTCCATAAGCGTTATTTTCTTCAAGTTTAATTTTCAAAAACTTAAAAATTTCCAATTTTAAACTAAAATTTTTCATTTTAAAATCTCAAATTTTACCAGGTGCCCATAGATCAAATTTATCAGCAGGCAAATTTTCCTGAAATAGTCAAAATAAATAAAAAAGTCCATAAGCGTTGTTTTCTTCAAGTTTAATATTCAAAAACTTAAAAATTTCCAATTTTAAACTAAAATTTTTCATTTTAAAATCTCAATTTTTACCAGGTGCCCATAGACCAATTTTATCAGCAGGCAAATTTTCCTGAAATAGTTAAAATAAATAAAAAAGTCCACTAGCGTTGTTTTCTTCAAATTTAATCTCCAAAAACTTAAAAAACTGCAATTTTAAACTAAAATTTTTCATTTTAAAATCTCAATTTTTACCAGGTGCCCATTGACCAATTTTATCAGCAGGCAAATTTTCTTGAAATAGTTAAAATAAATAAAAAAGTCCATAAGCGTTGTTTTCTTCAAGTTTAATTTTCAAAAACTAAAAAATTTCCAATTTTACACTATAATTTTTCATTTTAAAATCTCAATTTTTACCAGGTACCCATAGACCAATTTTATCAGCAGGCAAATTTTCCTGAAATAGTTAAAATAAATAAAAAAGTCCATAAGCGTTATTTTCTTCAAGTTGAATTTTCAAAAACTTAAAAATTTCCAATTTTAAACTAAAATTTTTCATTTTAAAATCTCAATTTTTACCAGGTGCCCATAGACCAATTTTATCAGCAGGCAAATTTTCCTGAAATAGTTAAAATAACTAAAAAAGTCCATAAGCGTTGTTTTCTTTAAGTCTAATTTTCAAAAACTTAAAAATTTCCAATTTTAAACTAAAATTTTTCATTTTAAAATCTCAATTTTTACCAGGTGCTCGCAGACCAATTTTACCAGCAGGCAAATTTTTCTGAAATAGTTAAAATAAATAAAAAAGTCCATAAGCGTTGTTTTCTTCAAGTTAAATTTCCAAAAACTTAAAAATTTCCAATTTTAAACTATAATTTTTCATTTTAAAATCTCAATTTTTACGAGGTGCCCATAGACCAATTTTATCACCAGGCAAATTTTCCTGAAATAGTTAAAATAAATAAAAAAGTCCATAAGCGTTGTTTTCTTCAAGTTTAATTTTCAAAAACTTAAAATTTCCAATTTTAAACTAAAATTTTTCATTTTAAAATCTCAATTTTTACCAGGTGCCCATAGACCAAATTTATCAGCAGGCAAATTTTCCTGAAATAGTCAAAATAAATAAAAAAGTCCATAAGCGTTATTTTCTTCAAGTTTAATTTTCAAAAACTTAAAAATTTCCAATTTTAAACTAAAATTTTTCATTTTAAAATCTCAATTTTTACCAGGTGCCCATAGACCAATTTTATCAGCAGGCAAATTTTTTTGAAATAGTTAAAATAAATAAAAAAGTCCACTAGCGTTGTTTTCTTCAAATTTAATCTCCAAAAACTTAAAAAACTGCAATTTTAAACTAAAATTTTTCATTTTAAAATCTCAATTTTTACCAGGTGCCCATTGACCAATTTTATCAGCAGGCAAATTTTCTTGAAATAGTTAAAATAAATAAAAAAGTCCATAAGCGTTGTTTTCTTCAAGTTTAATTTTCAAAAACTAAAAAATTTCCAATTTTACACTATAATTTTTCATTTTAAAATCTCAATTTTTACCAGGTGCCCATAGACCAATTTTATCAGCAGGCAAATTTTCCTGAAATAGTTAAAATAAATAAAAAAGTCCATAAGCGTTATTTTCTTCAAGTTTTATTTCCAAAAACTTAAAACTTTCCAATTTTAAACTATAATTTTTCATTTTAAAATCTCAATTTTTACCAGGTGCCCATAGACCAATTTTATCAGCAGGCAAATTTTCCTGAAATAGTTAAAATAACTAAAAAAGTCCATAAGCGTTGTTTTCTTTAAGTCTAATTTTCAAAAACTTAAAAATTTCCAATTTTAAACTAAAATTTTTCATTTTAAAATCTCAATTTTTACCAGGTGCTCGCAGACCAATTTTACCAGCAGGCAAATTTTTCTGAAATAGTTAAAATAAATAAAAAAGTCCATAAGCGTTGTTTTCTTCAAGTTTAATTTCCAAAAACTTAAAAATTTCCAATTTTAAACTATAATTTTTCATTTTAAAATCTCAATTTTTACCAGGTGCCCATAGACCAATTTTATCACCAGGCAAATTTTCCTGAAATAGTTAAAATAAATAAAAAAGTCCATAAGCGTTGTTTTCTTCAAGTTTAATTTTCAAAAACTTAAAATTTCCAATTTTAAACTAAAATTTTTCATTTTAAAATCTCAATTTTTACCAGGTGCCCATAGACCAATTTTATCAGCAGGCAAATTTTCCTGAAATAGTTAAATAAATAAAAAAGTCCATAAGCGTTGTTTTCTTTAAGTTTAATTTTCAAAAACTTAAAAATTTCCAATTTTAAACCAAAATTTTTCATTTTAAATCTCAATTTTTACCATTACCCAATTTTCCTGAAATAGTTAAAATAAATAAAAAAGTCCATAAGCGTTGTTTTCTTCAAGTTTAATTTCCAAAAACTTAAAAATTTCCAATTTTAAACTAAAATTTTTCATTTTAAAATCTCAGTTTTTACCAGGTACCCAAAGACCAATTTTATCAGCAGGCAAATTTTCCTGAAATAGTTAAAATAAATTAAAAAGTCCACTAGCGTTGTTTTCTTCAAATTTAATCTCCAAAAACTTAAAAAACTCCAATTTTAAACTAAAATTTTGCATTTTAAAATCTCAATTTTTACCAGGTGCCCATAGACCAATTTTATCATCAGGCAAATTTTTCTGAAATAGTTAAAATAAATAAAAAAGTCCATACGCGTTGTTTTCTTCAAGTTTAATTTTCAAAAACTTAAAAATTTCCAATTTTAAACTAAAATTTTTGATTTTAAAATCTCAATTTTTACCAGGTACCCATAGACCAATTTTATCAGCAGGAAAATTTTCCTGAAATAGTTAAAATAAATAAAAAAGTCCATTAGCGTTGTTTTCTTCAAGTTTAATTTTCAAAAACTTAAAAATTTCCAATTTTAAACTAAAATTTTTGATTTTAAAATCTCAATTTTTACCAGGTACCCATAGACCAATTTTATCCGCAGGAAAATTTTCCTGAAAAAGTTAAAATAAATAAAAAAGTCCATAAGCGTTGTTTTCTTCAAGTTTAATTTTCAAAAACTTAAAAATTTCCAATTTTAAACTAAAATTTTTTATTTTAAAATCTCAATTTTTACCAGGTGTCCATCATAGACCAGTTTTATCAGCAGGCAAATTTACCTGAAATAGTTAAAATAAATAAAAAAGTCCATAAGCGTTGTTTTCTTCAAGTTTAATTTTTAAAAACTTAAAAATTTCCAATTTTAAACTAAAATTTTTAATTTTAAAATCTCAATTTTTACCAGGTACCCATAGACCAATTTTATCAGCAGGCAAATTTTCCTGTAATAGTTAAAATAAATAAAAACGTCCATAAGCGTTATTTTCTTCAAGTTTAATTTTCAAAAACTTAAAAAATTACAATTTTAAACTAAAATTTTTCATTTTAAAATCTCAATTTTTACCAGGTGCCCATAGACCAATTTTATCAGCAGGCAAATTTTCCTGAAATAGTTAAAATAAATAAAAAAGTCCACTAGCTTTGTTTTCTTCAAATTTAATCTCCAAAAACTTAAAAAACTCCAATTTTAAACTAAAATTTTTCATTTTAAAATCTCAATTTTTACCAGGTGCCCATTTACCAATTTTATCAGCAGGCAAATTTTCCTGAAATAGTTAAAATAAATAAAAAAGTCCATAAGCGTTGTTTTCTTCAAGTTTAATTTTCAAAAACTAAAAAATTTCCAATTTTAAACTATAATTTTTCATTTTAAAATCTCAATTTTTACCAGGTGCCCATAGACCAATTTTATCAGCAGGCAAATTTTCCAGAAATAGTTAAACTAAATAAAAAAGTCCATAAGCGTTGTTTTCTTCAAGTTTAATTTCCAAAAACTTAAAAATTTCCAATTTTAAACTAAAATTTTTCATTTTAAAATCTCAGTTTTTACCAGGTACCCAAAGACCAATTTTATCAGCAGGCAAATTTTCCTGAAATAGTTAAAATAAATTAAAAAGTCCACTAGCGTTGTTTTCTTCAAATTTAATCTCCAAAAACTTAAAAAACTCCAATTTTAAACTAAAATTTTGCATTTTAAAATCTCAATTTTTACCAGGTGCCCATAGACCAATTTTATCAGCAGGCAAAATTTCCTGAAATAGTTAAAATAAATAAAAAAGTCCATAAGCGTTGTTTTCTTCAAGTTTAATTTTCAAAAACTTAAAAATTTCCAATTTTAAACTAAAATTTTTCATTTTAAAATCTCAATTTTTACCAGGTGCCCATAGACCAATTTTATCAGCAGGCAAATTTTCCAGAAATAGTTAAACTAAATAAAAAAGTCCATAAGCGTTGTTTTCTTCAAGTTTAATTTTCAAAAACTTAAAAATTTCCAATTTTAAACTAAAATTTTTCATTTTAAAATATCAATTTTTACCAGGTACCCATAGACCAATTTTATCAGCAGGCAAATTTTCCTGAAATAGTTAAAATAAATAAAAGAGTCCATTAGCGTTGTTTTCTTGAAGTTTAATTTTCAAAAACTTAAAAATTTCCAATTTTAAACTAAAATTTTTCATTTTAAAATCTCAATTTTTACCAGGTACCCATAGACCAATTTTATCAGCAGGCAAAATTTCCTGAAATAGTTAAAATAAATAAAAAAGTCCATAAGCGTTGTTTTCTTCAAGTTTAATTTTCAAAAACTTAAAAATTTCCAATTTTAAACTAAAATTTTTCATTTTAAAATCTCAATTTTTACCAGGTGCCCATATACCAATTTTATCAGCAAGCAAATTTTCCTGAAATAGTTAAAATAAATAAAAAAAGTCCACTAGCGTTGTTTTCTTCAAGTTTAATTTTCAAAAACTAAAAAATTTCCAATTTTAAACTATAATTTTTCATTTTAAAATCTCAATTTTTACCAGGTGCCCATTGACCAATTTTATCAGCAGGCAAATTTTCCTGAAATAGTTAAAATAAATAAAAAAGTCCATAAGCGTTGTTTTCTTCAAGTTTAATTTTCAAAAACTTAAAAATTCCCAATTTTAAAATAAAATTTCTCATTTTAAAATCTCAATTTTTACCAGGTGCCCATAGACAAATTTTATCAGCTGGCAATTTTTCCTGAAATAGTTAAAATAAATAAAAAAGTCCATAAGCGTTGTTTCCTTCAAGTTTAATTTTCAAAAACTTAAAAATTTCCAATTTTAAACTAAAATTTTTCATTTTAAAATCTCAATTTTTATCATGTGCCCATAGACCAATTTTATCAGCAGGCAAATTTTCCTGAAATAGTTAAAATAAATAAAAAGTCCATAAGCGTTGTTTTCTTGAAGTATAATTTTCAAAAACTTAAAAATTTCCAATTTTAAACTAAAATTTTTCATTTTAGAATCTCAATTTTTAACAGGTACCCATAGACCAATTTTATCAGCAGGCAAATTTTCCTGAAATAGTTAAAATAAATAAAAAAGTCCATAAGCGTTGTTTCTTCAAGTTTAATTTTCAACAACTTAAAAATTTCCAATTTTGAACTAAAATTTTTCATTTTAAAATCTCAATTTTTACCAGGTACCCATAGACCAAAATTATCAGCAAGCAAATTTTCCTGAAATAGTGAAAATAAATTAAAAAGTCCATTAGCGTTGTTTTCTTCAAATTTTAATAATAAAATAAATAAAAGTCCATAAGCGTTGTTTTCTTCAAGTTTAATTTTCAAAAACTTAAAAATTTCCACTTTTAAACTAAAATTTTTCATTTTAAAATCTCAATTTTTACCAGGTACCCATAGACCAATTTTATCAGCAGGCAAATTTTCCTGAAATAGTTAAAATAAATAAAAAAGTCCATACGCGTTGTTTTCTTCAAGTTTAATTTTCAAAAACTTAAAAATTTCCAATTTTAAACTAAAATTTTTGATTTTAAAATCTCAATTTTTACCAGGTACCCAATTTTATCATCTTTACCATAGACCAATTTTATCAGCAGGAAAATTTTCCTGAAATAGTTAAAATAAATAAAAAAGTCCATTAGCGTTGTTTTCTTCAAGTTTAATTTTCAAAAACTTAAAAATTTCCAATTTTAAACTAAAATTTTTGATTTTAAAATCTCAATTTTTACCAGGTACCCATAGACCAATTTTATCCGCAGGAAAATTTTCCTGAAATAGTTAAAATAAATAAAAAAGTCCATAAGCGTTGTTTTCTTCAAGTTTAATTTTCAAAAACTTAAAAATTTCCAATTTTAAACTAAAATTTTTCATTTTAAAATCTCAATTTTTACCAGGTACCCATAGACCAATTTTATCAGCAGGCAAATTTTCCTGAAATAGTTAAAATAAATAAAAAAGTCCATTAGCGTTGTTTTCTTCAAATTTAATTTCCAAAAACTTAAAAAACTCCAATTTTAAACTAAAATATTTCATTTTAAAATCTCAATTTTTACCAGGTGCCCGTAGACCAATTTTATCAGCAGGCAAATTTTCCTAAAATAGTTAAAATAAATAAAAAAGTCTATTAGCGTTGTTTTCTTCAAATTTACTTTCCAAAAACTTAAAAAACTCCAATTTTAAACTAAAATTTTTCATTTTAAAATCTCAATTTTTACCAGGTGCCCATAGACCAATTTTATCAGCAGGCAAATTTTCCTGAAATAGTTAAAATAAATAAAAGAGTCCATAAGCGTTGTTTTCTTCAAGTTTAATTTTCAAAAACTTAAAACACTCAAATTTTAAACTAAAATTTTTCATTTTAAAATCTCAATTTTTACCAGGTGCCCATAGACAAATTTTATCAGCAAGCAAATTTTTCTGAAATAGTTAAAATAAATAAAAAATTCCATAAGCCTTGGTTTCTTCAAATTCAATTTCCAAAAACTTAAAAAACTCCAATTTTTAACGAAAATTTTTCATTTTAAAATCTTAATTTTTACCAGGTACCCATAGACCAATTTTATCAGCAGGCAAATTTTCCTGAAATAGTTAAAATAAATAAAAAAGTCCATTAGCGTTGTTTTCTTCAAATTTAATTTTCAAAAACTTAAAAAACTCCAATTTTAAACTAAAATATTTCATTTTAAAATCTCAATTTTTACCAGGTGCCCATAGACCAATTTTATCAGCAGGCAAATTTTCCTGAAATAGTTAAAATAAATAAAAAAGTCCATAAGCGTTGTTGTTTTCTTCAAGTTTAATTTTCAAAAATTTAAAAATTTTCAATTTTAAACTAAAATTTTTCATTTTAAAATCTCAATTTTTACCAGGTACCCATAGACCAATTTTATCAGCAGGCAAATTTTCCTGAAATAGTTAAAATAAATAAAAAAGTCCATAAGCGTTGTTTTCTTCAAGTTTAATTTTCAAAAACTTAAAAATTTCCAATTTTAAACTAAAATTTTTCATTTTAAAATCTCAATTTTTACCAGGTGCCCATAGACCAATTTTATCAGCAGGCAAATTTTCCTGAAATAGTTAAAATAAATAAAAAAGTCCATAATCGTTATTTTCTTCAAATTTAATTTTCAAAAACTTAAAAAACTCCAATTTTAAACTAAAATTTTTCATTTTAAAATCTCAATTTTTACCAGGTGCCCAAAGAACCAAATTGTTTCAGCAGGCGAATTGTTCCTGGAATTATTGTGTAAAATAATACGATTCACTTAGCTATCATTTATTAATTGGGTGGAATACAAGATAATTTATATCACCAATAAAATTTACTTTATTGAAAATTAGTTTTTTTAATATAAATCTAATTGAAGGAGGTCAAATAGTCGTGTGGGTTGTCTAGAAAAAACCCATTCTTGTTGTTTTGTAACATTTAAACACTGACTACAAAATAAATGAACATCAGTTCAATTAAAATTTTACAGTCTTTTGTCAAGATTTTATTTAGAAAAAAATTTAAAATTTTAAAACATTTACCATAAAAACAAACGCATTATTCCTATCTTTTGAATCCTAAAACAACACACATCCTTCTTTGTTATTATTAAAAATCAAAAATAAACCAAATCTTTTTTTTTTTGAGGGAAATCCTTCTTTTTTTTTTTGTTTCTTCATTGAGGCATCTTATCAAAATATGAAATATTATTTTAAATTTTTTTTAAATTTTTAATTTTAATTGTTTTTTTTTTATTTTTTTTTATTTTTAAAACTTAAAAAAAACATATCCTTATCAAATATATCCTTTTTTTAATTTTTTCATAAACAAAGGGATAAAATTTGCACTCAAATGTAATTCAAAATGTATTATTTTTAAAATCAAAATTATTATACATAGAATAAAATGTACATCGGTTTATTCGAAAGTACGTAACCAAAGCTCTTGTTATACTGTATATCTAATATATTGGAAATATATATATATATATTTACAGTTACTGACAAATATTTTAAAACGGTTTTAAATTATCTTTTAGAGAAAAGTTTTAACAATATGAAACAAAAAACAATTAATGTGGAACTGCAACTGCTTCAGAAAAACCCCTTATAAGCAAACAGCTGACAAAAAAACCAACAATCGTATTTAGTTGTTGATTAAAACACAATGGAAAAAGCTGTGAAAACTTTTTTTTTAAATAAAGTTGTAATCTCAGAACTATAATCGGTACAGATCTCAAAATTTTTTTTTAGATTCCCCTAGGTTTACAAGCGCAGTAACGAACTAGGCGAGTCTAAGGATTCCTGATATGTAAGCGTTGTTTGAAATAAAATGAACTATTACAAAAAAATTTAGTAATAATAATTAAACTACAAATGTAAGAGATTGTGAAGTATAAACTACATTGATATTCTTTCGTTGATAAATTTAATAATGACACATACACATACACATTTATATAAATGTAGAGAAACCTGTAAAGTTTTTTAAATTAAATCAAAGATTCTTAATTATATTTATTTAATTTATTTGTTAGTGCTTGTTCAAATATATACTACTTGTTAGCTTAAACTTATATAACTTTTTCGATAACTAAAATCTAAAATCCAAAAAAGTAGGGGTATATTACCAACAAGTAGATTGAAAATGGTTCTAAAATTACATTATTTTCTATTTTAATTAAATTCAAACACTTAAATTACTTAACAACCACTTATTCACACATTAATATACTGTGTTAAAACAACTAAACAGCACCTATTCATTTTACCTCAACTGTGTTCAGAGATTTAAAAAAAAAAAATATACTTATTATAATATTTTAGAAAAATATTCAAGGACCAAAATATTTTACATCCATATTTTTATTCCAACAAAATCCTTCCAATATTGTTTTCTTTTTTTTTATTCTTTTTTTTTAGTCAGACTTTAATCTGACATTTTGATAGTTACTTGTCTAAATATTCTCAACAAATTTCTATATAGCAGTTGTTCAAATTTACGAGTATATCCTGTTTCCTATTGCTCTCTTTAACAACATTTTGTTATTTTTAAAATACTTTTCATTCAATAGTCTTCTCATTTCTAAAAAAAAAAAAAAAAAGAAAAATAACATAAACAGAATTTAAAAATAAAAATAAAAAAAAACAAGAAATAAAAACACAACTTAATCCTTAAAAATAACACAACACAGTAATAACATAAAGTCCTTAATTTTTATTTTTTTGTATTATATTTGTTTTATTTTTTAATTGTGATATTTTATCGGTTTTGAATATGAAAAGCTGAATGGCTTTGAGCTTGTTATAAATTTTATTTTTATAAAAAATTTTTTTTTTTTTAAGGATCAACGTATGCATGTCCATGTATACAGAAAAACTGAACAAAAAAAATAAAAAACTTTCATCAAAAATTATTTTTATTATTATTAGAATTTTATTCTTTTGAATGCATAAATAAATTCATGTATAATATTATATATGAGAACTACAGTTGAAGAAATTAAATTAAAAACACTTTTAAAAAATTGATCTTCATTAGTATGCATCATAGATTTTTTAAAGAATTCAAATTATAACACTTCACAAATACTTATTTATAGGCAATTTATTCACAATAAATTATCAGGAACTATTTTAGAATACACTAGGCACTAAAATTCAGGTGTCCTTAGCTATAATAGAGACATGTTTTAATAAATTCCTTAAAAGATGTACCATAATTATATCAAGGACAATTTAATTGCGATAAAAAGCCCATGAAATAGTTTTTGTATAATGTTTGAATGAATATTTATTTGTAAATATTAATCAGCGAGGACACGTAAGGGTGCGTTTATGTTGGAGCTGTGATAAGTGATAAGAGCATCGATGAGAGCATGAACTGGATTAAATTTTAACCTTAGCAATAAAATTTTATTAATATTATTGTTTGTTTGATTTATTTTAAATGAAAAATAGTTTTAAAAAAATTTAATTAAACGGAAAATGTTACAAATTTCTACATTGAATGTTAAATTTAATAATAATAATATAAATTTGATTCGATTACTACTATAGCTTGTCCAGAATTAATCTTTTATGGTGGTTTCTATCCATCTGGCCCAAAAAGAATTCTCTGATAAATATTTCACTAATTAGAAGGTCAGCGTCCATTATTATTTGATTCAAACTTTAATTTTAAACGATTCTTATTTATTGCAAATTATAAAAAAAAAACAAAAAAGGAACTATTTTATCAATTAAAATAAATATTTATTATTTTATTATACTATAAAATGTATTATTATTATTATTGGACCTGCTTAAGATTTTGTATTAAAAAAACAAAGATAACAAAATTTTTATTTAAAAAATAAAGTAACAAACGAGAACAAAATAAATATTTAAAAATTTTGATAATCGATAAGAGATAATCGATTCGATGATCAAAGCGATGCTCCAATATAAACATATCTATTTAAATCATATATATAGTTTTCTACGCTATGGTCTTATCGACGCTCTTATAACTTATCGCAGCTCCAACATAAAAGCACTTTAAGGATTAAAACCGATCAAAATTAAAAGTTCAAAGTTGCCTTTAGAATAACAGTTGAGCTCATCATTTCCTGAATATATATATAATTCATCTTCTTCGGTTAGCATGTAAAAAATTACAAAGCAAATAAATTTTATATGAACATATTTAAATGTCCATAAGTGTAAGACAAGTAGGCATTTGAGTTTTTAAAAAGAATTTTTTACTCTTGTTTGTTTATTTTTTTTAAGGATTTTTGATTTTCTCTTGCAAAAGAAATATTTATTGTTATTTTTGTTTCAGTTCTTTTATTTTTTAAAATATACTTGAAATTTTTTTTAAAATTTTAGTTTTTTACCCATATAGTTTTAGTAATGAAACTATAAGAACTATAGAAGTAACATTTAGCTTACTCTTAAATTTTTGAAATATTTTAATTAATTTGGAATAATTTAAAAATTAACCCAACGTCATTTATGTCGATTACAGAGTGTCGGTTATAAGTTAAAATTTAAGGTGTCTATCAAAATTGTATTTGATGAAGATGAAAGAGATGCAAATTGGAATATATTGTATGCAAGAATTCACAGTGCATCGAACCAAACTGTTGAAATATTTCTAAATTGTCAGCTTTAAATTTCTAATTACAAACTAATAAAAATTACTTGCAAAAACAAGGCTTATAATATAAAACCACATCTAATAAACGATAGACTATAGATTGTGTTATTCACAACAATCAAGGACTTATATGCACTGACATCGATTAAATATTTGACATCGATGAACTCCAATCCATCAACAAAATGTTTTCGAACCCTTTTGAAATTATTGTTGTTTTTAAACCCCTTTGAATTTATTCTAGTATTTACTGATCTCTACACCCTCCTAGAAAACAACTCCTCTTCAAAAAAAAAAAAAAAAATATTTTCTTTTCGAAAGTGCAGAAAAATTCCTGGGCAATTTTTAACAAAAAATTAAATAAATAAATAAAAACTGTTTAAAATTAAAAAAAAAGAAATTGTTTTTCTTTCAGTTGAATGGATACCATATCTGTACAGAAATATTTGTATTAATCCTACTTATATAAAATCTCAATATTATAAAACTTTTCAAATAAACGCATATTATATCGAAAATATTTCAATAACAGAAGTTCAAAATAGAATATTTTTAAAATTGACTGCAATTCATTCAATTATTTCAAATACTTATGAAATAAAATTTTAAAAATAAAATAAATAAATAAGTATTTGTATTTAAAAATAATTTATACAAACTAAAATTTTATAATAGTGTTGTGTTATTTAATATTTTGATTTAAATATAAATATATTTCTGATATACTTAATAAAATGTTTCAAAATGATTATACAAAATATCCTTCCTTGTTATTTTAATCCGTTTTTTGTACCCGTATGCCATTAGTCAAAAGGGTATACTAAATTTGTCATTACGTTTGTGACGCAGAGAAGAAGGGGGGGTAGATAAAGACTCAAGTGTATGGATCGGATCAGAATCGAAAAATAAATCGATTTAGCTATTTATGTCCTTCCGCACAATAATTCAAAAAAAGGAGCTAGAATTTTATAATTTTCACAAATACATTTTTATGCAATAGCCATTATTGGAATTGAAATCTAGCCATTTTGGTCTACAGGTTTGAGTGCATGCCACAATATGAGTATTATTTTATACTTATTAAAACTGGGTGTCTGGAATTTTGACAAAAGTTGTTTAGTTTTATGGCCAAAGTTCCTACAAAATTTGGTAGGTCTACTGTCGTGGGTTCGGGTAGCTACCATACAACTCCTTCTTTTATATGAGCATTACATTACACCTAATAAAGCTGTATGTTTGAAAATTTGGAAAAGTTATCAACCGGATGATATAATGTCTGTATTACGGTCATATGGATATCCCAGAGTTGATACAGTCTACTCTACTACACGCTTCCCCGTTTATTATATATTGAATAAAAATATTCATTTATTAAAAAAAATGTAACTGCACTGAAAAGAATTAACAATATTATATACATATATAAAAGAATTGTTAAGTGATCCTGATTTCACGAATGTTGTTTAAATATTCGGTAAGTATACCGAATATATTATATAATAATTTCAAGGATATGCGATTTCGAATAAGAATTTTTTTTTTTTTTATTTTTTTAAATTACATTTATTATATAAGTCTAGTTACGTTTTAAATTATATGATCGTCTGTATATTTGTTGAGTTTCACGACTATTATTTGAGAGTACGAGTTCGTATCCGAGATTTAATATTTTGCTTTCATATTTAGTTTCTACAGTATAGGTAGGCTGACCATTAGTCCCTTTTTTCAAGGGACAGTCCCTTTTTTCAGTATGGCACTCCTTAAATTTAAATTTTTTTAAAGGGACGCAATTTGTCCCTTGTTCTCGCCATACTTCCCATAAAGTCCCTTATTTTATTCATATCTCTGAAATACCATACATTTATTGCAACGCGTGAAAATCATTCACAACGGCAAATCTCTTCATTTTTATATCTAACTACATTGTAAATTTTATTATTTTGCAGCTACATACAATGCAGCTATAGTAAGGGCAGCGACAATTCAATTTTTCTTATTGTGAACAGCACTTTTAAATATCAATCGATTTCTTATTGTGAATAGAAGAATGTCAAAAAAATATCAAAAAAATTTTAAACATACATATGTTTAAAATAAGTAATTCGTTTTTCTGTTTATTTGAATATTTGTAGTTTAACTGAATATTTGAATATTTAAAGTTAACTTTGTATAAAAATTCTACTAATAATTAGTGAATGATTTTTTTTAAAGATTTTATAAGGACATATATTAGTTTTAATGTTTATTTGAATATTTTAACGTAAGTAACTTTAGATAATCTTAAAATGTTCTATTAATAGTTAGTGAATAATTTTTTTAAAGGATGCCACCACAGCGGAAATGTATATTTAATGAATTACTAGAAAAAGAATATCCATTTATTAAAAAAACCTCAACAGATAGTGACGTAAGATCATTACTAAGATGTTCCAAATGTTATGCTGAATTTTCAATTGCGAGCAGTGGCCGCTGGGACATATCGCAGCATTTAAAAAGTGTGAAACACAAAAAAGCTGATATTGCTGCAAGTAGTAGTAAAAACTTAAATTCATTTTTAAGAAATCAAAACTTTAACGATAGCGAAAAGAATTTGGCTCTTATTGAAGGTGCCTGGGCATATCACACAGTGCAACATAATCATTCATTTCGTTCCACTGATTGCACGACAAAATTAATTAAGAAATGTTTCAATGAGAAATTTGCTTGTGCCAGAACAAAATCAGAGGCAATAATTTGCAATATTTTTACACCATTATCTTTAAATTCAATTGCAAATGATGTGTCTTCTGTGAATTTTTTAACTATTTATTCAGACTGTTCGAATCACGGAAGCGTCAAACTCTGCCCAATTCTGGGCAGATACTTTTTACCAAAACAAGGAATTGTTGTAAATATTTTTGAAATTAAACAATTACCAGGAGAAACATCTGACATTATAACAAGTTATATTAAAGAAGTTTTAATAAAATATGAAATAGCCAATAAATTGCTGGCTTTATGTGCGGATAATACCAATTGCAATTTTGGTGGCGCTGCGAGAAAAGGAAAAAATAATGTTTTCTATAAAATGAAAGAATCTATTGGAAGAGACTTAATTGGTGTAAATTGTGCTGGTCATATCGTGAACAATTGTATACAAAGTGCAGTAGAAAATCTTCCTCTAGATGTGGAAGTTGTAATAGTTAAGATTTATTAATTTTTTTATATTTATTCAGTACGGATAGAAAAATTAAAGGAATTATGTGATTCCATAGATGTTGAGTACAAAAAGTTATTAGGTTTTAGTAAGACTAGATGGCTTTCTCTTAGACCGGCTATTGAAAGAGTACTGAAACTATTTCCTGCATTAAAATCATTCTTTTTGAGCCAAGAAAAATGTCCTACCATTCTGAGAAATTTGTTTCAAGATCCATGTGCTGAAGTATGGTTAATTTTCGTACATTCTCAAAGTTCAACTTTTCATAACTATATTATTCAAATCGAATCAGAAAATATATCAATGATTGAAGTTGCAATTATTTTAAAAGAACTAAAATTTAAATTAATACAAAGAAGAAATGAAACTTTTTTGCCCTTAAAAGTTCAAAATTTGATTACAGATTTAGAAAAAAATCAAGAAATTGATATTTCAAGATTCAAAAATACAGTGTTTGCTTTTTATGATACTTGTGTAAAATATTTAAGCCAATGGACAAAAGAATTCGAAAATATACTTGTTGTTGAATGGATTTTGTTACGAACTGTAATATCTTGGTCAAAAGTTGAAGACGGTTTAGTTTACATCTGTGCAAAAATACCGAATATTAACGATACCGAGTTGTTTGATGAAGTGTCGTGCATCACAAATTTTGCAACTGAGGAAAAGATAAATGATTGGAATGCAAATAATATATGTGGTTATAAAAGATGGGTGGAAATTTTTCAACATTTTGATGAACAAAAAATTTACTATAAAAATGTCTTGAAAATTGTCGAGTTTTGTTTCTGTTTACCAGGCTCAAATGCACCTACAGAACGAGTGTTCTCCATCATGAATAATTTCTGGACAGCAGAAAAATCAAAAATGAAAGTTGATACAGTTAGATCACTATTAATATGTAAGTGCAATTTTGATCTCAATTGCATAGATTTTTATAATTTTTTAAAAGAAGAAAAGGATCTTCTTAAAAAAATTCATTCTACTCAAAAATATTAAAAGTATAATTATATTTTATTTGTATTCTCTTAATTACATTGTTTTTTCTAGATACTAATTATGAAGATGCAATATTATTTTGAAAACTAGTGATGAAGACCAAATATTATTTTGTAAAACAATAGTTATTAATTTGCGATATTATTTTGTTTCTTATTTTACCTGAATAAAAAGAAGACTGTTTATGTTTAAAATTGGAAAATGTTTTGCTTAAATGTTTGTCCCTTATTTTTTCTGTTCAAAAATGGTCACCGTAAGTATAGGACAATTTGGATTGACTAATTTGATGTACTTATTATTAATTTTGTTTTGAATGTAAATACAAATTAATAAATTTTGATCAAGTTAAGTGTGAATTACATCCTTAGAATGTATTCCTATTTCCTGTTGACAGTTAATAGCTCTTTTCGCGAAATTTTGTATTATATTTTGATAGAAGTTCCAATTGTGATGTATCCTGTCAGGTTTTCGACTTCGAATTTTGATTTACAACTTTCGTTCTTGATATGCGGTATTTACTAACCTAGATATTTAAACGCGTAATTTTTCAAATTTATATAAATACTTTTAATATCATAATTTAAAATTCAATAACTTTTTTTCCAATATTTTTTCAGCATGTCCTTAAAACATTGTATTAGAAAGATATGTAGTTTTTTAGAACCTTATTGCACAGGAAGTACAGTAATATTTCAATAATCCGAAACCCCTATAATCCGAATATCCAATAATGCGAATGACAGTTTATAAAGCATTAACTATTCTACAATCCGAATTGATTGCAGCTTGGAGATTCTATAATACGAATTATGCTCAAAATTGTAATATGTTTATTGTTTTTATGTTTTCGTATATGAAACTACAAATTTTTGTTTGAAATATGGCAGAAAAAAGAGCTCACAGAACTTTAACTCTTTATGACAAAATCAAAATATTGGAAGCAACAAAGCAAGGAGTTAGTGGAAAACAATTAGCCATGCGTTATAGTATTATAATGCTAATTTTTTATATTAGAAAGTTTTTTGGCAACAGCTATACTTGCTAGACTGGTATCCACCAATCTGAATTTCACGTTAATCCAAATATAGGTATCCAATCAATTATTCGGACTATCGAAACATTACTTTATTTCAATTCACAAAAATATTCGAACTAAATTATAGACCTCGAACTTAAATTCAATTTAAAGGCAATTCCCGTAACGTTAAATTTTTTATTTTTATTATTAATTTATACATTTGCATGTGAAATCTTTACACACAGAAAAAATTACAAAAAAATTTATTATTATTATAACAATTGACAAGTATGACAGTTTTCTGTAAATATTATCTAAACGCTTTTTATGTTATTTTAAGATAATTGGTCGAACAAAAATATAATATTATATTTGCGTTTATATTCCTTTTTTTGCCTTGATCCTTTTTAAACAAATATAATTTTTTTTTTTTTTTTTTGTATTTTAAACAGGATAATAAAGAAAATAATATAAAGGCGACTATAATGTTGATTTTTGTTGTCACTCATTTTTAATTTTAAACTTATTTGATAACGAATATAAAATAAATTTATTTTGAATATTTAACAATATTTATAAAGGATTCCAAAAAAAAAAACAAAAAAAAATAACTGGAAAAAGGATGAAAAAACAATATTTTTGTTTTTAAAGGATATAGCATAATAATGAAATGGTTTGTTAAAAATATTTTAATAATTCAAATCCTTTTTCAAATGTTATTTTAGAGAATTATTATTTAAGTGAAGAATAAATTTTTTTTTCATTTTAAATGGGAATAAAATAATAAAAACACTTATTTAATCAGATATAAGTTTGTATCTGTTCTTTATATACACATATATGTACATATACAAATATAAAATTAATGGCAGTTGATGACAGAAAATATCATAAAATTAATGAAGAAAAGGATAAAATTTTCATATTTGAAATCTGGAAGGATTTTGCAATATTATTTTTTTTAAATACAAATAGATTTAAAATAATAATTTCATATAATATTTTCCTATATGTATTTAACAATATCTGAGGACTTAATTTTTTTTTTTTCTTTGTTTTTAAATGGAAGAATAAGAATGAATGGTGCATTTATAACCATCTTTTACAATTATAATTGGATTTTGGTTTTAATACATTTTATACATTTATACATTTTTTAATAAATTTTATAATATCAACAAATTGTTTATTTTAATAATATATTAAAAAATAATAATTAATTAGTTTGAGATATAGTATATAATATAACGTATTATTAATTTAGTATTATAGTTGAAATACGTAATTTTCTGAAATAATATTAAAATATTAATATTTTCATTCATTTAAGCACAATTAGTTTAGTAAATTAGGAATTAGTTTAGTAACTGAAATAATTTTGTAATAATTAAATAAAGATTATTTATTCGATTCAATTAATTTGTAAATTACAATCTTAAAACAAGTTAAATTGTGACGATATGTGATTTAGTATTTTATTATGAGCTTAAAATATTTTGATTTAAATATATATATTTATTTATCTTTTTATATGTGAAGTCCAAGTCCACTACTCCTACAATTTCTTTGGTGTTTATAGAGATAATGAAATATGGTTTTAATTCACCTTAGATCCAAAAGCAACTTTTTTGAAGTTATGATTTATCCCACTTTTGAAATTGAATTACAGATCTTGGATTTAGTGAACAAAGATGCGTTATAACAACTTTTTGCAAAACATATCAGTGTTTATATTCCATTGCAAAGATTTTGTAAATGATAATAAATAGTTTTATAGAGAGTTTTATTAAATACTCATGATTTAATTTAGTGTAAAACAATATTTCTTTCATATAACTTTTTTATACCCGTATGACTATTAGTCAAAAGTATACCAATTTTTTATACCAACAAATTTAGTATACCAATTTGCCATTAGATTTGTGACGCAGAGAAAGACCAAAATTTGGTTGATCTACTGCAGTAGGTTCGGGTAACTGGCATACAACTTCTTATTTCATATGAACATTACTCTATACCTATGGAAGTTGGGTGTCTGAAATTTTCCCAACAATAGTTTAGTGTAGGTAATGCTAAAGTTACTGCAAAATTTGGTTGGTCTACTGCAGAGGTTTCGAGTAGCTGCCATACAACTCCTTTTATATTAGCATTACTCCTACACCTAATGAAGCTGGGTGTCTGAAATTTTTCCAAAAATAGTTTAGTGTAATGGCCAAAGTTACTGCAAAATTTGGTTGGTCTACTGCAGAGGGTTCGAGTAGCTGCCATACAGCTTCTTTTATTTGAGCATTACACTAAACGTAATAAAGCTGCATGTTTGAAAAAATAATTAACCGAATGATATAATGTATATATTACGGTCATACGGATATCCCAGAGTTGATACAATCTACTCTACTCACTCTTCCTCGTTTATAATAATTCAATATCAATTTATCAGAAATAATTACTCAGAATATTCTATTTTTAACTGAAAATTATATTGATCAAATTGCATTCAAATTATCATTTTGAAGATTTTTACAAAACACCCTGAATTTATTTTAATTTAATCAATACCCTAATACAATATCAATGAGCTTCAGTATGCATTTTCAATTTTTGTAGAATATAGTATAGAATATAAGAAATAATAAATAGTTTTTCTTATATTATAGAAATATTCTATATTTAAAATAAATTAAGCATATATACATACTTAATTACGAATTTATAAAATATATTAGAAAAGGAATCATATTGATTTTCAATTTAAAATATTTAGTAGAATATCAAATTCATTCCTTTCCTAATTTAACTATATGTATTTCCTTTTTCTATCAATAATTTTACTTTATTTTTAATCATTGAAACTTCTAAAATTTTAATTTAATCTATTTTGTATACCTAAAAATTTATTGTAATCGTTATTTAATTATTAATATAATATTTGAAATAAGTTAATATGGATATACTATATCTATTATATTATATTATATAATATTATACTGGATATTATATATCCACATAAGTTCCTGTCCAATTTTAAAATTTTAATTCATACAATCTTTTAAATTGATCATAAAAAAATCATTTCAATTAAATTATGGCTCTTTTTATATTTGATTATTTTCTAACTTGGAATTCTTTGAGGCTATTAAAAATTTTCCTATGTATGATATACAATACATAATAAATAAATTAATATTCTCAAGTATATACACATAGATATACTATCTATATTCTATCTTACTAATTAAAATCTTACAAATTAAAAATTCATGTTACGTATTTAGTATTAGAATTCAAGCACTTATCATCATCAAATGAATTAAAATTTAAATTAAAATGAATAAAATAAAAACTTACTTTTATAAATGCCTATAAAACTGTTCATGTTAATTTTTTTTTTTTTTTTTTTTTTTTTTAATTCGAAAATAGCCACAAATCAAATAATCATTAAGTAAGTAGTATTTGGTTTGGTTCGTTGGATTCGTACATTCATGTATGTGAGAATTACAAATGAAAGCAACTTGTCATTTTAAAATTCATTTCCTGTACTTGAATTTATAGATAAAATTAGATAGTAGTAAAAAAAAATAAAAAAAACAATTAAAATTAAAATAAAAACCACAACCCTTTTTTAAAGTCGAATAGATGTTGATAGACACAATCAAAAAATATAAGAAATATACTTTGAACATAAGAAGAGGTAAATTTACGTGATTCAAAAAATTGAAAATTAAAAATATATATGCCTAGTATTAATATTACGTAATAAATTAGTTTTCCAATTAAGAACACACACAATTTATAGGATTTGAAACAAAAAAAGAGAAGTTTAGATTGTGCATTTAATTCTATATAGTGGTAAACAGATATAACTCATTAATATGATAAAACATTTTTCAATATAACTTGATTTTTTAATTAAAAATCTATAAATGTGTAATAATTGATTAATTTAACGTAATGGTAGTAAATAGTATGTATATGTATTTAATTTAAATGATTTGATGTTAGCATGTGGTTTTCCTTTCTTTTTTATTATATCCATAAAAAATGTAAAAGAATTTAATGATTCAGCACACAATTTATGCCCAGTTTTATTCAAATTTATTGATTTTGAATTGAAAAATAATTCTAAATAAAAGACTTTTTATTTTAAGTTTATTCATCCAAGCTGAATTAGTCAAATTTGTATAAAATTAACATTTATTAAATAATAAAAATTATTCCAGCATACATTCATATATTTTTAATTATTGTAACTTAATACAACTTAGACTTTACTAAGATTATCTATAATTTTTATTCTAAAGGCATCAAACATTTTGAATATATTAAGCTCAAGAAGAAATTAAATCTAATATACATAAAACAAAATGAAATGGGTTGAGAGTGAATTATATTTTATAGCCTTATTAAATTTACTTAGCTGAATAATGAAAATAATTCAGCTATTTTAATTTGAATTGAATTAGCTATTAATAATTAAAATTACCTGTTAATAATTAAAAAACTTCTACAGCCTTTTGAGCTTTGACTTGATTCAGCTTAATTTTACTGTTTTATCTATTGAAAACAAAGTATTTTGACAACAAACTATTCAGCAAACTATACTTTGACTTGATTCAGTTTATTTTTATTGTTATTACTATTGACAACAAAATATTTCGAACTATTCAGCAAGCTATTTCAAATAAATTGTAATAAATAAAATAAGTAAGGAATGAATAAAATCATATATTCGAATTACATTTACTATTCAAGTAATTCAGCAATATAAATTTGTATTATAAATTTGACCTTCAATAGTAAGTCAAACTCGCCACTTCGTTAATTCATTATTTAATTTTCAATAAATTTAACTTATGTAAACTGACACTTAATAAAGAGTAATCCTGAAATATTAAACTATAAATTAACCGCTATAATGTCGTATTTTTTTCAATTTTATATTCAGCTCAAATTTGTAAAAGAAAATATAATATTTGAAACTGCTGAATAAATAAAATAAAATTCAGAAACTTAATAAAATATGATAATTTTAATTTACTCAATTAAGTGTTTGATGTTGTATTAGTTTTCAAATAACTAATATAAAACCAAATTCAGCATGGCTGAATTGAAGAAAACTGAATTATATTTAATCATAAATAGGGAATTTTACACAGCATAAAGTAAAAAACAAAACATTAAAGTTAAAGAACTATTCATTTGGTTACAAAAAGATTTTTATCTTTTATTTTTTTTTAAATAAAAATTTCTCTAGTTTCATTTTATTAGTTATATGCTCATTATTTTTATTAGAATTTTTTGACAAATTACTTGCTGTAACTACTTTTTTTTTGTTTTAACTATAAAAATTTTAAAGAAAACATGCAATAAAAATATATAAATGCTAATGGTATTTAAAATAAAATTAAATAGGGAAAAAAAAAATACTAAATATAGGTATAATATAAGTTTTGATGTAGAAAAAAATTTGAATAATTACTGCAGGTGATTGTTTAGATTCTTTTTCATTTATATGTATATCTGATTTCTGACTGCCTTTTAACCTATAAGAAGCGTTCATAAAGCCACTTAAATATTTGTACATGGATAGTTAAAAAAAAAAAAAAAAGAATATTAAAAAAAAATATATTTATAATAATATAACTAAATTTTAAAACAGCCAGAAGATTGGAATTTTGTATTTAACCATACATAATATGTATATCAGATGTATGTACAATATTGAACAAAAAGTAAAAAACGTTTTTAAAAAGAATATTAAATAATATATGGTTGTACGATGAAGCAAGTGATATTTTTCTAAATTCTATAAGGAATAATAATGGGTTATTGTTAAATCGCAAGCTATTAGCGTTTCCAAAATCAAAGTAAGATTTAAATTAACAAAATTTTTTTTGTCAAGCCCCCTGTTTAGGAGGTATAAGGGCTCGAAAATTTAAATTTTGCTATTTTTAAACACCTGCAACTTGAATTACAAATAATACGAAATTTAAGATTTTCCAAAATTTAAAAGGGGTTCTTAAAATTGAAGAAATTGGATCTTAGTTTCAATCATTTTTGCTTAGATAATAAACTTCTAGGTAAAAATCGAATTTTAGTGAAATCCAATTGATATCCTATAACCTAAAAAAATGGAGGGGTAGGGGCAGGAGGAGGATGGGCAGATCCTCGAGAATGATCATAAGTTTGCTTAGCAAAAATTTGGGAACCTTCCCCATTGAAGGGTATTAGGACTTAAATATTACAACTTTTATGTTTTTATAAAACCGTAACTCATTCACTAGTGTGTTTTTCCAAAATTAAACGTTAACATTGAAGCTCCAACCTTATATTTCGCTATTGTTAACAGGTTTTCTTGAGTGCTTTGGGATTATATTCTAAGTATTGATTTGAATAATACCTATTCTTAATTAATAAATTGATGAAATAATTAAATTATAATATTATCATTTATTTTTATACATATTTTTATAAAAATAAGTGATAAAATACTCAGTACAAAACCCTATATAATTTTGAAAATGTGCTTTTTAGAAACCCTTGTTTAAAAAATTCAAACGTACCTTCTATTAAAAGAATTTAAGGAAATATATATATAGATAAAAACCAAACTTAGAATGAAAGGCAAGTTCTACTTAATTTCAATAAAAACAAGGAACACTCTAGAATGAAATAAATTAAAAAATAGGGATTAATAAATAATTTATTCAAAATATTTTGTCCAATACTGTAAATTTTCCTTTTTTTTTTATAAATTGCTTTAAAACCGCGTAATTATTGTTCATTTATTCAGTCATATTTTCATGTGTCTAATTGTCTATGCAATAATAATAGTTTGGACGACGTGACAAAATTACAGCCTTTAGGCGCCATAATAATACAAACATATGTATGTTCATATGTGGTTTGTTAATTTCATATAAATAAATTTACATACATATATATATACATATATTATGCATTCATTTATTGTACAAAGGTGTTATATGAATTCTTACAAAAAAAATATGTATGCCCTTTCTGGTAATTTTGTTTTTTTTTTATGGCTGTTAGTGTTAAACGTGTATAGAAAGTTACGGGAAATTATTAATGCTTAAAAAGGTGTAATTTGTTTATTCTGACATTAAAATGTCTGAATAGTTAAAAAAAGAATCATAAAACAAAAAGAAAAAAATTGTTTAATATTTTTTTTTTCTCTTTGTTTTATGCTTCTTTCCTTGTCTCTTTCTTTCCATTCTTTTTTTTTTTTTATTGATGATAATAATTAGGCATAGTAAAAAAAATTTTCCGTCATTAGTAATTATAATTTGTACAAGTAATGGAATATAAGTTAATGTGGAAACGGAATTTAAAACTTTTTTTTTTTACGAGGATATTTTTTTAAAAGGAATTTTGTTGCTGTTGTTTTTTTTTTCAAGATAATTTTAAATGTTAAGAATTAATGAGGTTTTTTTTTAAAACAAAAAAAAACACCGGTTTTTTACAAATAAAAATAGGTCTTTTTTTTTAATTCTGTTTAAGATAAGTACAAAATGCTAAGATTTTCTTTCTATTTGTATTTGAATTAAAAGAATTTAAATAAATACTAGAATTAGAGAAGCTATAAAATATATTTTAAGAATATAACTGCAACAAGAATATATGTATATTTAAAAAAAAATTCAAAAAAATAAATCATAAACTGCATAATATACTTATAATATTGTTAGAAAACCCTGTAATACATAAATTGATTGCTTAAAACAGATATTACAATACATTTTATAAACATAAATTACAGAGTTATAAGGATATTTAGAAGGACATAATATTCATACTATATAAAAAGTAGTACAAAATAGGAGGTTCTATTTTCTTTTTTAGGAGGGTCTGTAAAAACATCAAAAATCACTAAAAGAAGTATTGCGATTTATCGGGATATTCATAGTTTTGTCCAACTAAAAACCTTCCACTTTTAACACTAAATTAGATTCCTAATATACGAATTCCTATTCACAAAGCCAAAACTTTTAAAGTTTCGTGGAAGATTGGGAAGAAAAGAGAGTCATAACCACCTGCGGTAATTTAAGTCCAATATTAGTTTTAACCCAACAAAATCCAACAACGCTTAATTATCCATTAAAATAAAAATTAGAAAATTCAGGGCATGCGTAATGTTACGCACTTCTTTAGAAGAGACCTAAATTTGAGGTACTACTGATAACTTCCGATACAAGTATAAAGTATTTGTGAACAAGGAATATGCTGTCATAGCACCACCAGTTATAAGGATTACGGCAAAAAACAGGCGAGGAATAGGTAATGAGCCAAATACAACATAGAGAATAGAGATTGAGAGGCCACACTCTGGGACAACATTTTGTTTTTGAAAATATTCAATCCAAATTTCAAAATTGTCCTGCTCGAATTTCTACAACTTAGTTCGCAACATTTGAAATCAAATTAAGAATGATAACTATTTAACATAATTTTAGACAAATTTTCCTTAATTAATTAATACAAAAATTTTAAATTCTAAAATACTTTCAATTACATTAATTATATAAAATCAATTCTTACATCATGGTTACATCATTATTCAATTTAAAATGAAAATTATTTTACAATTCAATGAATTCTTGGCAACTCGTTTTATTATAATTTAATTAAGTAATTCTATTTCTTCATTTTTTTTTCTTTTTAAAACCTTACAACTTAGCTAATCAATATTTTACTACCATATTCTTATTCCTTTAATTTATTTGAAGTCTTTTTTTTTTTTTCTTGTTTCCTCTTGTACACATCAATGTATATCCCATGTATACCTTAAGTAAAATGATGTAATTTACTTTTCTCATATTATTATGAAAATTAATACATCATGTTTTTTTTTTTTCCTCTTCAATTTTCTAGAGAACAAATTACAATGTAAAGGAAAAGCATAGTCTGACGCCAATATTGTAATTTATTTGCGGTTTAACCCTAAAAAAAAAAAGAATTTTAAAATTTATTTTGAATGCATCAAAGTATAACTTCTAAATGAAAAGGAACCATAAAAAAAAAAATATATAACCTTTCCATCTTAATGAAATCCGACAAATATTACAAAATTACAAAACATTATTGTGTAAATGATTACATAATTAACAAAAAAAAAAACCAAAATCGAATGAAATAAAAAATTCAAGAAAATAATTCTAACAACAATAAACAAATAAACCAAATTGTCAATTTAAAAACAAAACGTCTACTTGTCTTTGCATTCATTCATCAACAAAATGAAAGAGTTAAGAATATCTACGCCGCCAACAAATTTTAAATCTAAAAAAAAAAATACAAACACAACAAATTGAATGGGGAAATGGAAACTTAATACCCTTTTTCGTTTTACAAAAATCGTTTGAGTTACCAGCTATTCAGGATTATTTAGAAGTTTTCTTTAATAAGGAAGATGATAGTCTTTAAAAGGTTAAGTTTTTGAAAATTTCTGATAATATAATGGTGAATTTGGCTTTAAGATCGCCTTCAACTAAATCGCAATCATAGGAAAATACCCTAGAATGCTTTTAACTGTTTAAAGGAAAAAAATAGTTGTTGACCGGCACGAAAATTCCATTTGAAACGTAAATTAAATAAACCCAACAACTCTAAGACATTTTCAGCTTTATATTTGAAGCAATGCAAAATATAAAGCTAAAGATTTTTGATAAAATATTCTTATTTTGATTTCCAATCCAAAATGGCTATTGGAAACATCTGCAGCATAATTTACATCCAAGATAAAACTACAAGTACAATATTGTACTTCAAAAACCTGATCAGTTGAATACATCCGGCAATTGATTAATAAAAAACGAAATCAAAATGAAAAGCATCTAGGCCATTCAATGCTGATTGCTGTCATATTTCAAAATGCCTTTATATAGTTCTCATTCTTTTAATCTTCTTTCTAAAAAGTTTTTTAATCCCAATTTCTTTTTCTAAACGGTGGGGTCTGTTTCCAGAACAGATAAATAAATTTTATTTCTATTTTTTTTGCCATGTCATTACAAAACGTCAAAAAAAAAAAAACTTTTCATTTTTTGAAAACGGACGCAATGAGCACAGCAAAAAAAAACAATAATAAACAAAAAAACTTCAAAAATTTCTTTGATTAAAATACAAAACCAAAAGAAAAAAAACTTACATTAGTCGTTATTATTGTAAAAATGGTGATGGCGGCAATAACAGTGGCGGCGGCTGCTCTAATGTGTGATATCCGTTTCCACCCCTTTGATGATGAAAATTATGTTTTTTTTGTGTATTTATTTGACTTTTTAACATTTTTACAATTAAACAAGCTGTTGTCTGTCATCTTTATAAACAACAGTAGAATTTGTAATGATTTGGAAAATTAAACAAAATAAAAACAAAAATAAATAATATTTTATTTTAATGTTTTTTGTTTTTGTCTATTATTTTGAGTTGAGGAATTTGGCGGTGCGCGTTAATACAATGACAGCTCTAACAAAAAAAAAAAAACAAATATGTATTATTTGTACACGCATTAAATTTACTGTGAAACGCATCAAAATTATTGAATGGTTTTTTTTTTGTTTTTTTGTAATTGTCTTGAATTAAAACAAAAAAACATTGTTCTTCATAAATTTAAATGCATCCGATTTTATTTGAAATGAAGACATCTAATGGGAAATCTAAGTGTCAGGCTAATAAATGTTTTATATTTTATCTTGCGCTGACTTATTTTTAAACTTAGTAGTAGGGGAGTAGAAGATAAGAATTATAATAAAGCTTAACAGTTCTGAAATTGAAACCTTTGGACAATTTAAATAGTTCCGTGAAAAAAAAATTTTAAACCCAATGCTTCCTAAAACACTTTTAAAAATTTTACAAACAAAACTTTGCATTTTAATTATTTAAAAACTGATTTATAATCAATCCCCCTACCACATACAATGTGATAAGTGAGGAATTCAGCTTTTCCTTTTTAAGTGTGACTGGTTCCTATACTTTTTTAATGATTTAATTTAAACTTTTATGATATAAATTATAGATTATATTTCATTAGAAATGATTCGACCAGAATTTGAACCTGAGGCCTTTTGATTGAAAGGCCGACGTCCTAATTATTGTCCCACCAGTCGGATTCCATTTTAATGCCTGTATTTTTTAGACTGTTATGTACGTTCTTATAATAAAATATGTACATCCAGTAGGTATAAAACTAACTACGTCATAATGAACTAAGTTTAACATCTCAACTCTTTAACAATACGTTTTTTCAATTGCATTAGGTTCAATTTTTCCCTAAATGTATCTCTGAGTATCACAATAACATTATCTGACATCTAACACTAACTTATCACAACCAATTTATCTTCATAATTGAAAAATTATGTTGAGTCTGTTAGATCAGTTTCATATCAATTAAAAAAAACACTTTGTTGTTAAGTAGTTTTTAAGATTCTTTAAAAAACAGATATTTTTAACACAAAGCTCTACAACTTTATTAAATTTAATGTGACTAATTAGGCAACTACTTCTTTTTAAATGTGTTTAATGTTTAAAAAAAAATTTCCAAAATAATAAAAACATCAACCAAATAAGTAATATCATTCCATGTTTTTTTTCTAATTTATTTTTTTTTTGTTAAATTTTTGGTTAATTCAATCATTGATGGTATAATTTTGTGGTTGAAATGCGGATCATAATGTTGTACAATTTAATACCAATTAATTGATTCAATGACTTAGCGTTGTTACGCGTTACGAATAACAATAGAAGAGGAATTTTTAAATTTTTTTTTTTATTTTATTATTCTTCTTTAACGCCTTCATTGGTCTATCGTTGCTTTTGTTATATTCAATTTTATTAAATTTAATTCTTTCTATATAGAAGTACATGAATTTTGTTGGTATTTTCCTATATTAAATGGTCTCATAAACACAAAGAACTTTTTCTTTTGCAATTTGTTGGTTTGGGACTTGAGAACAAAAAAGTATTTGTTTATTTGTAATTTAAGGATGGTGAGTATGGGACAATGTGTATAGCATTTGCTTGATTGCATCTGGTGGTTTTTATTCTTTGTGGTTTTCCTTTTTTTCTTTTACTTAATTTTTATTTAATGTAATGAAAAGGAATATAAAATTTTTCTCAGGTCTTAAGGTTTTGGAATTCTTCAAGATAATAATTGTTTTGGTATTGCTACTCTTTTTAATAATAAATTTCAATTTTTTAAATTTCATATAAAAATTAATGAAAGTATTTCAAAGGTAATGCTGATATAATCTAAAGAATTCTGGAAAATCTCTTAAGCATCTAAGAATAGCCAGTTTAATTGGTTAAAATCACTTCGATAACTAAATAGAAATTAATAAAGTACTGAAATATATATTGTATTGAATTTTGTGTTGTTATTCTGAAAATATAAAGATCCATTCAACTTTTTTATAACTTAAAAGTTTTATTATGAGTTTATAAGTTTATCTAAGTTTTTTTTTCCTAAGGGAGGCACCTGAAATCCTAATCCCCCAGGTAGTGTGAGGTTTTTACTACACTTAAGCAGCCTCCCCCCCGTAGCCAAAATAATGGGATCAGCACCCTAGCTGCTTGCGCAGTATTATGGCTGCAAAGTAACGACAAGTCATAAATATAAATGACTATTAAGGGTTGAATGGGCAACCCAAGAGGTATAAGTTGATTTCCTTCTTGAATTTTTCCAGATCAAATGTATTGGGAAACACATATGGGGGTAACGTGTTTCACAATTTGGAGGTGCAACTCAGAAAAGAGTTCCTAAATTTCAGAGTTCTTGTTCTGAAAAGCTCAACTGTATATGGATGTGATTGAGTTGCTAATCGGTGCTGGGTGCTCCAGCAAATATGTGACAGTTACACTCGGCCGAATATGGATTTTATAAATTTGAAATAGATTTGGAGATGTAAAGTATTTCCTACTCCTACTTAACAATCCCAGGCATTTCGTGGCATCTTTTGCGACCAAAAATATGTGATCTGTATGTGAAAGTTTTGCATTTATTTCTATGCCTAGAATTCTTAATGATTCGGAGTTTTGAATACCCACATTGCCAAAAGAAATCTTTAGTACAGGATCGCTCCGCTTGGTTGATTACAGACAGCTTTGGGTTTTTGAAGCATTAAAACTTACCCTGTTCAAGTTTCCCCAATCCTGAATTATTTGGATATCATTATTTGAGGAACTTGAAACTTTGGTTCGTTCATTATTTACCGATGTTGAGATAACATCAGCTATGAATTTTATTGGAAGTCATGGATAGAAAGCCATTGATAAATATTAGAAAAAGTTATATTAAAACATGTATAATACTATGAACCAGGTTACTTCTAATTAATTAAATAGTAAGAACAAACTGTTTTGAAATTTTTGTTTAAGTTTTTTAAGCAGTGTTTCTTCCAGTACTACTAGTGGGCTCATCAGTATGCTGGTAGTATTACAT
Organism: Dolichopus griseipennis; assembly: GCA_963082915.1. NCBI lineage: Eukaryota > Metazoa > Arthropoda > Insecta > Diptera > Dolichopodidae > Dolichopus > Dolichopus griseipennis. The sequence continues at coordinate 93,269 of CAUJBZ010000190.1, forward strand.
TGCCTAGTCAAACTCCTAATTAAACTTTGATTAGATTATATAATTTATAGGGAATTTTACGAAAATCTCCTGTGAGTTATAAAAAATCATTTATAATTAAAAGTATGGAAATCTCTAAAAATCTCTTGTATCGCTTATAATGCAATAAATGACGAAAAAATTTCAAAGTTAATATTTTAATTACATTCTTTAGAAGTGCATTTCATAACACCATTTTCTAATCAAATCTTATACTTTCATTCCCTTTTTTGGAATTATACCATCTAACCCATCTAAATTTACTTTTGCCTGTGTTACATATATTTTTCCATTAGAAAAACTCTAATGATTGATTACTGTAATCTGTTTTACAATTTTTTTTTTTTGACTATGACATTGTATAAAATTAAAAAAAAAAAAATAAATTTTCACATATCATTTTTTTACAAACTTTAGAAAACTATTTTTTCTCTAAAAACAAAAATTTATTTCAATAATTTATCACTTTAAAAGAAATTGATCTGAAAATAAAAATCTGAAAAAATAAATCGATACATTCAAGTCATTGAAGCTAAAAAAAAAATAACAACAAAAAAAAGAAAAAACAAAATTGACGATACGACACCCAAAACGAATTAGTGTCATGTGGCTCAACCTACATGTTATAACATTAATCATTTTATTTTTTTTTTGTTTTTGTACTTCTAAATAATTTTTGTGCCTTGTCATCAAGGATCAATTTTCCACTACAATTGATATCATTTAGTCAGACATACAACAACAAAAACAACAACAGAAGAATTTACAAAAAAAAAAAAAGGATTTATTATTCTCAAGTCTTCAACTTAATATTAATAACTAGTAACAACTACTACTACTCATATTTTATGGTGTGGAATTGTGGTTAGAATTATTTTTTTTTTTTTTTGTTATAATTCTGATGACAATCGTCGACTCACACTCATGATTCAATTTTTTAAACGTTTATTTAACACGTTCTTTTGTGTTCATTTGTGTCAATTGAAAGAAACAGTCCTTTATTAAAGGAAATGTCAATGTCCTGTTTCATTCTGTTCTGTTCATTTTGAGTGTTATATGAATTTCTTATTATAATTTTACTCAGTTTTTTTGTTTTTCTTTTGGGAAGCCACAATAAAGTAACCTAAGTTAACTTCAACCAGTTGAAATTCAACCGATTTAATTGAAAATGTGTCAGGATTTTGTTTCATTTAATTTCATTTAATTTGTTTTTTAAGACTTTTACCTACACCAAATACCAAATATCAATCGATTATAGACCAATGTCAATTTCAGTTCCTATTTAGTTATATTTAAAAATGTATAAATGTCATAAAAATTATTATGGAAGTCTTTGAACTGCTAATAAAAATATACAAAAAAAATAAAAACAAAATAATTAAATCTGTCAAAAACTTTTTAAAAAGGTGTCATTTAACAAAATTGATCGGCTTTTATATATTAAAAAAAGTTCATTCAAGTCAACATAAAAAATCTTATAGCAAAATTGATTGAATGACGGTAATATCGAATTTTCAAGTGTTCAAAAAAAAAAATATGGATTTTTTTTTTTTATATTTTTAATCATTAGTGCAAAGCTTTAAAATCATTTTTATTTTTTATGCATTCAATCTTTTTTTGTATACTTTTAAACAGTAATATGTTTCGTTTTTTTTTCCTTTATATTCTGGTGATACCCTTAAAATGTTAACTGTCTATATGCTGTCAAAATGAATTTAAAAGAACACAACAAACAGGAGCAACTTTTAAAATGAAAAAAATTTTTTTTTTTATAAATTTTAAGAAGCAGAAAATGTATTGAAGCAATCCAGACCAAAAGAAGCGAACGATGAATGGTTGAACTTCAAACATATATACGTGCGCATATTATAATAAAAACAGGGTGTTTTCGAAAAAACGAGTTCACTGTTATATTTCATTGCATTAACTGTCATTTAAATAGTGTCGTATAAGACGATTTTCTTTTAAATCTGAGCAGAGCATGAACTGTCAAAAAAAAAAAAATCGTGTTTTTTTAGCTTTGAGTGCTCAGAGCTTGTGATTCGTGATGTTTTTTGTGCTCTACATGTTCAGTGGAAGTATATCGAGCACGGCTGAGCAAAATAAAATACAAAGATATTGTTTTTGACGTTTGTTTAAAATTTTACTTGTAATAAAAGCCAAATGTTTTTATTTTTAGTTATTTATTTTTATTTTAATAATTTAATTTAATTTTGTGAAAATTTAAAACGTAATTAAAATAAAAAAGACAGTTTTTTCAAATCATGATTTTTTTATTAAATATGAACGCTCTGAGCGTACTCAGTTCATGCTCTGCTCAGAGCGTGCTCGGGTCTATGCGCTATTTTAAAAAAAAAAATCCCTATACATACTCGTACCTTTTAAAGTTGCAGAATTAGATGATTCCAAAGCAGTGATGAAATCTTCGATACAATTGTACTTTTTTCAATACAATTGACTCCAGAAAATACAGTAGTACACTCGAGTCTAAATTCAATACACTCCACTACGCATTTTTTTCGAAAATATAAAATATAGTAATATATAAAACTTGGACCAAAGTTTCTCTAATAAAAAATGAACTGCATCAATAAAGTTTAAACATAAATATGTTTAGAAATATATACCGCTTAGCTCAACCACATTCCTCTGCAAATATTGAGAGGATATTTTTTTAAATCAAAATTTAGTGAAAACAAAATGCAGAAATATACTGCACATAAGTACTTGTTCCACATTAATTCAAAGCAGGGATTTAATTATAAATGACCAGTGCCATAGCTTTACGGTGGAGAGAGACTTAATTAAAAAAAGTTTACAAAATGCTGCTAGAGTGGAAGACGAAATATTAGTTTAAGGTTTAAAGATAAGAATTATGTGATTTTTGTTTTTTAATAAACTTATATTTATTTCTGTTTTATTAATGTTTAATTTTTTTATTAAAACTAGTCCTTTTTAATGTAGTTTTATTGTGTTATTATGCAGATACATAATATAAACAAATTTCAGTACAATTATTCCCAATTTAGTACAATTTTTATTATTCTTTTAATACAGTTCATTTTACTCATTTTTCATCCCTGTTCCAAAGTAATAAAACTTATACATAATTAGAAGACTTTTGATTTGTCAAACGACATAACGTTAAAGATTTTTATCTATTTTTCTAATTTGGGATCACACTTAAATCTAATTATTACATAAATTTAGAAATCTAAAAATAATGTAAAAAATTATTTTATACATAAATATTTGCTCCAACAAAAACTTTTTATTCTACGAATCAAATTTCTTTAACTTTCAAAAATAATAATACAACCGGAGCATTTTATATAAACAAAGCTAACTGTAAATTTATCAATTAATTGTAATTTTGTTTGTTTAGGGTTTTAAAGTCTTCTTTCGACTTCTAAATCTTAATCTTTTTCAAATTTAACATTCTTTTAATTTAAAAATTTCTCTTACATCTTAATAATTTATGCAATGGCACATTACAATGAACTAGTAAAAGGAAACACCCTGTATGTTTTGAAATAAACTTAACTTTTCCATTATTCCGTTCGCAATATATACCAGTCGAATGAACTGGATATAACTTATAGTATAACATTTCAGTAGAGTACAATATTAATGATTCGGTCAAAAAATTCAAATGACATTTTTTTTTTACAAGAGAAGCCATTGTCATTATTTTGATTGCGGTTATAGAGAAAATATTTCGAAAAAAAAAAATTTAAAAATCAGTAAGAGGAGGGTTTCATTCACGTTACACATAATATGCACTTTAAAAGTTAAATCGATTATTAAAAAACAAAAAAAACATATTTACGTATATGATGATAATTTAACTTTAACCGGATGCGGTAATTTCTTATATTCATTTGGACTTCATTTTTAACATATGTATGCAACTTCTGCAATATTTAAGCAGATATACCATACGAATATAACAGTTTTGTAATTTAATATACTTTATATGGCCATTCCTTTTTACTTAAACATAAGTTTCAATTTTCATGGTTAAGATTATGTGATAAAATGACGATTTAACACAATATGCCCTTAATGTGTAATTAGATCTTTTAATTAATATTTTTAGGCATATAATAAATTTAAAGTTGATTGGATAAGATTGGTTCCATATAAAATAAATTTAATAAAAAAATTTTAATGTTAATAGATAATTTTTATAGGGTTTTAACCCGTCCAGTTAACACGGAAGTTATTTGACTTTAAAAAACCTATAATTAAATTTTGATTTCACAGTTTAGAAAGAACCGTATTACAAGTTTTAGAATTAACATATTTTTTGTGAACAGTTAGTTATAAAATCCATTCACTGCTATTACAACATTATAAAATATACTATAACCCACTCCTATACTATAACTCACTAAATGCCTTTGAGTGGAGGCATTCCAACGTGAAACAAGGAATGCAACGGATGCCCATCCCTACTGCATCGAATTACTAAGATGGCGTAACACGGCTTATGGAAATTCGTATGTTATGCGCATGTCGAAATTTTGACCATATTCCGTTCAATTTGTTTACTAAAATTGGTAATTCGTATGTGTACGACTTAATTAACTTTCAGAAGAATATTAGCATCATTCTCCTTAATAGTCCTTCAAATTTTGCCCATCTTCATAATGATAAATTTCCAAATAACCTACCCACAATCCCAAAATCCTTCCATATTTCTATCCATGTAACCAAACTGTACATTTGTATCACAGGTTCCTTACTAAAGTTTGGTTCAAAAAGCGTTCCATTCCCTCATAATAAAAAATAAAGAAAAAAAAAAACAAATTGTATTAAAATATACCCTAATCTATATATAATAATTCTTTAAAATTTCTTTCTCATCCATGTAGAAAGGATATGAGTGAAAATTTGAAAATTAATTTAGTACCAAAATTGTCCAGCAATCATATGATCCAAATAATGCTTAGATTTTCAAAAAAAAGCATTAAGAACCGTAATTAATTAGAATAATTAATCAGAAATGATAGGATTAGCAGTATGAAAATATTTTTAAACTTTTTACTCTATTAAAAAGCACACCTATACATTTATTAAACAAGAAACAAATTTTTTTTCGAATTGACCAACCAATCGAGTCTTTAAAAACGTTTCACCATATTTGTAAATTCCATTTCTCGACACTTTTGTTAGTCTTTTGAACTGAAACTCTACGCAAATGAACATAAGCAAGCTGCTGTTTTCTTTAATTATAAAACATTGAAGTCTAAAATTCTCAGAAAGCTGTAAGATTTCAAATTATTCTTTTAAAATCATCTCCCATAAACCCCCTTTAATTTCAGCTTGCCTGGAGTATGTGCATGTGGCATAATTATATTGCAAGTGCAATTATATTATATATACATATTTTATTATATATTATTCAAAATTCATTACAAATTCATTCATCAACGATATTTAAATTTTTTTTAATTTCCTTTTTTCATGAGGAAAATGCCTTGACACAAAATGTTCAATATATCAGATTCATAATATAATTGTTATTGTTTACTTGGCTGTCAATTTTTTTTTTGTTTTTTTTAAACAAAAAGAAAAATACCGCATTTTATCTGTAAAAATTCAACTCTCAATTTTAAAAATTTAAATAAAAAAAATTTCCGAGAACCTTTTAGTTTTTATTTTCGAAATTCAAAAAAAAAATAAATGCATTTTTATTCAAAAATTCTTAAAAGCAAAAAAAAAACACAACACCACATCTTTGCAAAATCATTTAGTACTGAAATTAAATTGAACACTGTTTTATATCAATTGCAAAAGACTTGAAATAAGAAAAGCGGAAAAATTAATCAAATTATGATTGTTTATAATCTTTTCTCGTGCAATTAGATAATTAAACATATACAATTCCCCCGGGAACACCAAAATAAAAAATAAAAATAAAATAATACGTATATTCATATATATGTATAAAAATTTAAAAATTTTCTTTTGATCTTTTACCACTTTTTATTCAATATTCGAAGAAAATAGCGGCAATACTATAATATTATCGTATTTTTCATTTAATCAATTTAATAAAAGCCGCCTTTTTATTTTAAAATGTTCATTTCAAATGTTAATTTTTATTTTATTGTTTTTCTTTATATTGTATTCAAATGATCTAATTATTGTTCTAATACTTAGGTCTTATGATGTGCACTGTTTTTTATCACACAATGTATTTTCAAATAAAAAAAAAAATTAAATGAAATAGTGAAATAAAAATAGAAAATAAATTACCACCACCACCTACGTCATTATAATCTTTGACATTTGAAAAGAATGAGAGATAATTACAAAAACAATATTAAAAATCATGTGAAGTTAAAAAAAAAAAATTTAGCGCATTCAATTGACATGGCATTGCTTACTGCAACTTAATTGACATATTATGAAATGCATATGTTAAATGAAAAGCTGGCATGAAATAAAACCCAAAGATTTAGAGAATATTTGCAATTTTACTACATAATAATTTTATACAGGGTGTCCGGGAATCAAGTACGCGCACTACACTCAGTGATTGGGGGCATTAAAACAAACAAAAAGTTGTACTGGACGGAGGAGTCTATTGTGGACCCTTTTCGAGATAAAAAAATCAATAACTTTTGAACAGCTTACTGTAGAGAGATAAAAAAAATCCATTTTGTAGAGTAAGTTGTCAGCTTTAATTTTTGTGATCCCCATATAACCAACAGTTAAAAAGTTATGAAGCTTCAAAATGATTTAAAATTTCTTATAAAATATTAATGAAAAAATAAATAGATAAAAAAAAATTTCATAATTTTTCTGTTTGAACCGATAGAAAATAACACACTTTTCTATTCTTCATATCAAAAATGGTTAGAGATAGAGAAAAAGTTATAATGTACTAATTATAGGACTTGAAGAGCTGTCTTGAAATATGCTATTAAAATTACCCCAAATACAGTGTGCTTCAAAAGAAAATAGAGTTTGCAACATAATTTTTTCATTTTAGATCATTTTGAATCTACATAACTTTGTAAATGTTGGGTATATGGGGATTATTAGTACACAAAAATTAAAGCTGACAACTTACTCTACAAAATGGATTTTTTTTATCTCTCTACAGTAAGCTGTTCAAAAGTTATTGATTTTTTTATGAAAAGTCTCCTAAAAATCTTTAATCCCTTATATCTCGAAAAGGGTCCACAATAGACTCCCCCACCAGTACAACTTTTTGTTTGTTTTAATGCAATCACTGAGTGTAGTGCGCGTACTTGAGTCCCGAACACCCTGTATAATAAATCGGCTTATTAAGTTACGACTCAATTATTTGTTTATAAATATGTACAATAATTTAAGTGCGCAAATTGCTCGAATTTTGACAGCTTCGCGTCACTTGTTGATTATTAACATACTTATAGTAAATACCAGTGTTTCCAATTGGTTCTTAAAAATAAGTAATAAAAACTTAAAGAAATTCAACAATTAATTTAATTTCATTAAAAATTCCAAAAAAATTAAATAAATTAATTAATTAATAAAAAATATACTTAGGCAGGTTAGTTCTATTTTTCGAAACTTTTGACTTAATTAAACTTTCGTTTCGTTGAAAATCCAATAGACTCGTTTCGATTCTTCAACCATGTGTAGAGCTAAATATTAGCCAAAGTATCTGTAACAGTTTTATTATACTTTTATATGAACTTGCCTGTGTCTATGACCTTATGATTGGTTTAAGAAATTTTCATTTAACTAAAGATTCTTTCAATACACGAATAAATTAGGAAAAAATGGAACATTCACGGATTTTTTAAATTCAAACACTTTTTTCCAATACACACATGAATTGATAAAAGTATAAAAAAAAGTTTAACTATAAGTAGTACATAGTACCTAAAGTACCATTTCTAGTACATTTGAGTATTAAAATCATACTAATTACCACTTTGTATAATAAAATTTATTTGATTGAGTAAAATTATTAAATCTTTACTTTATATGAAATTCTACTAAAATTCAAGACAAATCCACAAAAAATTCCACAAGAACCATAAAATTGCACTCATTTTGTGGAATTCCACTAGAATCGGTAACACTTAACACTATATTTAACACTGAGAGTTTATTATTACTCAATTGAGTAATAACTGAGTGTTTATATTATTATTACTCAATTATACGATATTACAATCTCTATCAAAACAACTCAAATATATTCACATATGCCTCGAAATCTTTGTTAAGGCTACCGTAATTTATAGATTTTATAAAAATTGTGAATTTCTGTTTAGGAATTGCCAGATTTAGCGATTTTTTAACTCAATCTTATTTAAAACTTGCTTGGGAGATATGCTTAAGTATAAAGTAGAATGTCAACTTTGAGATGAGATTGAAATTTGGTGGCAGGATTTTTTATTTATTAAATTCACAAATGATGACACTGTAACATCATATAAACTGAAAAAAATCGCAGTTATCTAATAAGAGTTCAAAATTTTGAATGATCTTCAGGAGAATATACATATCTCAATAAATCAAATTTTAATAAATTATAATTTTATACCTTTGGGTTTTGTATTATTTTCACATCAACTCTTAAAGTTTTCAACCGAAACAGTTGGAATTGATATATTAAAAAATTTATTCCTCCTGCCGTTTCTTAATAGAAAGATACTTTACACCCTAACAGAATGGATAATTTAAAAATCATCGCTTTTTTTTTTTGATTGTTTACAAACAAAAACAGAGGGGCAGTAAAATTAAAAGATAGAAATATTATTAAAATAAATTTTTTTTTTTTTGTTTTTATAAAATTATGAAAAATTATCTTTAACCCAGTGGGTGGTTGTCTAATATTAAGTAAAGGGGATATGTTGAGACAGAGATGAAGAGCACCTTATGGTGTTTCTCTTCTATTATAATTATGTGTACAAGTAATTAAAGTCAAAAATTAAAAAAAAAAGAAAAACGAAAAAACATTTTTTTTTAAAATAAAAAATCAAAGAAAATTTATTATTTAAATTTGTTATCTTTTGCTTCTTTTTCTATGAGCGTTTTTTTTTTGTTTTTCTTCTTTTTTGTTCGATTTTCAATTGGTATAAAATATCGAAAAAAAAACAATAATAACAAAATACAACAAACGATTCAATCTTTTTTATTGACAGCTTGAAAGAAATTGGAATTTAAAAAGCACAAAAATAATAGAAAAATTTTAAAATTCAGATTGGTGAAATGTAAATAAATAACAAAGTATGTAAAACAAAGTGCTTTTAAATATGGTCGTTTCACAATTACAGTCTGCAGGAGTTTCTTGTAAAAGTTTGTTAAATAAAAGAAAACTTTTGAGATTTTAGAAGATAGGATTCATTAATTTTATAGAAACTCTGTACATTTCACGGATAGCTCAAATGCTCAATTCATGAAAAGTGCTAATATAGTCTACAAAAATTTAATGTAACCTCCTATGCTTAGGTCAATGCTTTTCATATTTTTGCCCTAAAAATTTGAAGTTTCTTAATATATTTCTAGTGAAATATTTTAAAAAAATTTTTACATAACGGTAATTTAAATATTAAATTTCAAAACTTTAATAAAAAGTTGAAATACTAATTCCAAAAAAATTGATCGTCCCTATGCAAGACTTTAATTACAAAATCAGCTTTATATGTGTAGTTTGTAGAATAAATATAGTTTATATGTAAAATTATTATTTGTTTTTTAATTTTGGAAAAAGGAAATATCCCTGATTTCGATTCCAACTTCGAAATGTGTGCTAATTATTTTTGATATTATATTTCATGAAAGTCTGTATATGTTCGTAGCCGTTACTGATGTTTTATAATTAAAATTAACTTTTTACTAAAAATATATCAAACCATTGTGTTTTTCATTTGCAGGTTCAATTAAAATTAGAAATAATACTCCGGCGGGGCTTTATTTTTCATAGAAGTCGTTGTTCAACTTAAAAGGGAAATTAAATTTAGGGCTTTATTTCGAATATTTCGGGGGCTTTATTTCCCAATTACTATGAGAAATTAAACCCCCAGGGCGTTATTTCTCATTAAATGGGCTTTAATTCAGGTCACCGTTTGTGGTCTTTAAATTTCATTCCTTTATTTAAAATGGTAATAATGTCTTAAAAAGACTGTGGCGTTACAAAAGACAGATGGACAGTAAATATTTTTAAATCTTAATTTGTTTGAATTTTTTTTAAAATATACTTAAGAAAAAATTTTTAAAAGAAAGACATAAAAAAACAAATATTATTTTTCAACAATGTGATATACTACACACATACTGATAGTAATAAATTAGAATATAAAATAAAATAACAAATAGAAAATCGATTTTGAAAAATTTGACATCCGACAAAGCTTTGATCTTTATTTTTACTAATTTCTAATGTTTGTTTGTTTAAAACAAATGTATAAGAAAACAAAAAGAAAATTTATAGAAAAAAAATATATTTTTTTTTTTTAATTAAATTTAAAAACATTTTAAATAAAATATTTAAAATATATAAAAAGAAAATTTTTTGGTATATTTGTTATTATATTTGTTATACATATGTGATTAAAATTAATTTATATTGAATTAAATTTTTTTGGTTAGTAAGTAGTTAGTTTTAAGCTTATCTGTATTTGTACAGTACAAATAAGCTGAAAACTTAGTTTAATTTAAACTTTTACTTTTACTTAAACTAAACTTATTAAATTTAAAAATATTTTTCATTTTAAGTTTTAAGAGTATGATACCAAAGCAAGGATTCAACTTTAATATTGTTAAATTTATATAAATTCATTTAATATATATGTATTATTAAAATTTATATTTAATGAATTTGAATCTCGCCCATATGGTTCAATCATCATGCCAATTTCTTTGAAACTACTTTTTTTCAGCCAGCTTAAAGCTTGCAACCTTAGCCTATTAACCTAATAATTGATCTTCTAATTAAACAGACTTAAAACAGAAATTAACAATTAAACCGACTTATAACAAATTTTTTGAAATAGTAGTTCAAACAGAGATTTCTAAGCATAGTCTAGTTATCAATTATTTACTTAAATAAAGATAAAATACACTCTTAAAATATTTATTATTTATCTTCAGTTAAATTCAGTAACTCATTAGTTAACGGTCAATACATCTTTACCTACTTAAATGTTTAAACAAATTATAATTTCTTTATTAAATTTCTATATTGATTTATAAATAACTAACATAAATAACTAAAATATTAACCATAAGTATAAAAAAACAAAATATATTATTCACCATACAAGGTTTAATTCAATCAATTCATAAAAATTATTTAAAAAATATTAAATTGTTTTTTCCAATAATAAATAGATAAATTTATTAGATATTTCAAATATATAAGAGATAAAAAAAAATTAGATAGGTATGTTAAAATGTAGGTAAAGATAATATTAATTTAATAAATTAGAGGATTAAGTAACAGATTTCCGATAAATTAATAATAGAAAAAACTAAATAAAAAAATTATATGAATATTTTAATCCAACCAAAATCCATTTTATTTCTCCAAATAATTTTACATAATAAAAACTATTAAATAAATATTTTATGATCATATTTCAAACACTAGAAATTATATAAAAAAAAACAAAATACCATATTTTTTATACTTTTGGTTTATAAATATTTAAATAAACCCAATCCAATAAATTTATTAAATTTATAAAATTTATTTTTTTGTCATTAAAAATATATTTAAGCCTAAAAATGTAGGTTTTTAATCCAATAATTTATGTTTTAATAGTTAATAATCTAATCAGTTATTAATAATTTAGCAATTTTTCGATGTTATTTATTATTAAAAACTTGTTTATGAGTATTGAATTTCATGTTTATATTTAAAAGATTTAAAAGGAAGTATAAAAACATAGTGAAATATAATATAATAGGTTCTATATAACATAATGATAAACTTAATTTCAAGATTGTAGCCAAAAATAAACAAAAATAAGTAAAAATTAAAAAAAATATATATTTCCTCATATAAGCCCTCCTTAATTTTATAATCAAAAATATTTAACATTTAATAATCAAACTTTAAAATAGGTACCAGAATTGATATTAGTTTAGTTTCACTGTGAATATTGTATGTCAGCAAATTTGCCGTCGTTTGCAAAATCTACGTTTAGATAAAACATTTTTACTAAAAAAACATATTAATTATTTTTAATTGCATATAAAATGATAAAACAGCAACCCTAATAAAGATTAAATTATTTGGCAACTGCTTCCTGTAAACGTAATTAATTGACTTGGCAATTAATTAATAAATTAGTTTAGAAACTTAAAAATATTCATTATTAGTAAAATATAAACTTTATTACAAAACAAAAAATTAAAGAAATTATTACAATTCTTAGTTATTCTTTTCTTTCCATTTTTCTTTTCTATTTTCCTTAAGCTATAAAAACATCTAATTATTCTCGTCATAATAGCATTTTTCTTACTAAAACTTTCACAATAAAACCTTCAAGCTTTGGATATTTAAGATTAATTATAAAAACACATTTAAAATATATAAGTAAATATTGTTTAGTTTACATAAAATTTATAGGCCTCTATTATGACAGTCAACTATCAACTAGTTGAACTTTCCAAAATTTTTTCATTGATGGAATATTTGACAACGGACAACTAGATTGTATTTCGCAATAGTAATTTTGAGTTGATGGTTGATAGTTGATAAATGAATTCACAGTTTTTTCTATATATGTAGTTGAAAAGTTGCAATTCACAATACCATTTCAAGAAATTGATTGATACTTTTGAACTATCAAGTTGGTAGTTGACTGTCATAAAAGAGGCCATATACTTTTTAAATATAATATTTACATATTTTAAGTTGGGCATACAAGATTCCTTTAAATACTAAAAATTATACGCTGAGCCAATGAATTCTACTACCCTTTTCTATCAAATTCAAGTTTGTTTTTATTCTCTAGTTAAATCTACGTCATAATATGAAAAAAAAAAACTGTAATAAATGTTTTTCCTTCAAATATAACTAATTTTAATTTAGTTTGTCTTGCAGCACATAAAAAAGTGTAAGAGTCAGATAGACTTACAACTATATGTGCATTTCGGAAGTTACAAATGCAATAAAATTATATGGTAACAATAGAAAAAACCAGGTGACTATGTATAAATGCTAAAAAGGAACTGAAAAGGAAAATTTCAGCAAAAAAAAAAAGGATAATAAATTACCATAACAATAATATACCGTTATTTTACTTTCATTTTATTTTATTTAATGTTATTATATAATAACAAATGTGGTAAAATTGTGGTAATAATAATATACGTAAATGAATAAATTTTCTAGTTTTTCATTTTGAAAAATTACTAACAGTGAAAATGATTATATAGTTTTACATAAAAAAAAAAATTAACATACAATAGTATATGTGGAAATTTTCTTTTTATATATGTATATTAAATAATATATGTACATATATGCATATATGGTGAATAAATTTGACTAGGAAATCATTTATAAAATTCACCGAAAAATCACTATTATGTTACCGGAAATATCTTAACTGAAATGAATTTTTCCTGAAACATTAATTATATTCTAAAGAAAAAAAAAAATAAAAAATATAACATAAAACGAATAAATTCTAACTTGCCAACTATAATATTTTATTTGCACATAACCTACACAAAAATTTACAAGTATATAATTGGTACTAAGTAGTTAGTTTTATTGGTATAAAAAGCAAAAAACCATAATTTCATTTGATCAGGTGATAAAAAAAAAGGAATGGTAGTTCCATCTTGTCATTTCTTTTGAAAAGTTACTTATAGGAAATGTAATGAAAAGTTGATTACCATAAAATGAATATTAAAGATAGTTAATTCTTTTTCTCTTTATTTTGCATATTTTTAGGAGCAATTTACATAATACGAAATTTATTTGTAAATCAAAAATAGTGAAGATTAATATAAATCATGTTGAATGAAAAAGATTTGTTGTATTAACAATATCTATTTTTGTAAATTCAGTTGACTTTTAAGCCTTTAAAAAGCCTTTATATGATTGTTGTATTATGTAAGAGTTAAAAAAGTTTTTGGAAATGAAAATTTAATGATAATTGAAGTGGATAAATAATAACTTAGGGTGCTATTGTGATTTACAACACAACCTAAAAAAAAGGTTGTCATTAACAACTTTGTTGTGATTCTCTATTATAAATGACAACCCACCCTATTTTACCTGTCATAATTACACAAGTAATTCTTTAAGTTGAGTTGTGTCCAAATTTAGTTATGGCCATTGACAACATTTTACATTTATGTTGTTTGAGACCACTTAAAAGTGACAAAAATTACCAGTTGTCTGTACATACTATTAAAATTAAATATATAAAGGTACTTGATTTAGAATTGTAAAAGTGAGAAAGTAGCTAATAAAAAAATGTTTCTCCTTGTCTAGTAAATAAAAAATAAATGATTCATCAAATAAACAAAGGAATTTTCCTTTTAAAAATATCTTTGGTAGGTATGTTATGTTAACGGAGTAAAGATATTCGATATTATTTTATATTAATTGTGTTCGGTTAAAATTGACTGCAATTAAAGTTTCAATTGTAATTTGTAAATATACTTATTCTTCTATTATACACTATTCTTATTTTCTTTTTTTATTGCTTTATTGTATCTAAAATCATTTTTTTTATGATTTAAAACTATAAATTCATTTTAAAACCTCTATTTAATAATTTAAAAAAAAATGTGTTTTGTTTCTTATTCCACAAAGAATCTATAAAATTCAAAATAAATATTTCTTTTGTAAAAAATATACAAATAATTATTATTTTTAAAAAATCGCAGACTAATTAGAATGATGGCTCCTTTTTATATTTTTCATTTTGTTCTATTTTATTTTATTTTTTTTTTGTTCTTTTAATATCTTATGATTTTCCATTTTGCTGTCCATATCTATAATATAATATTTCATAAACTGACCATTAATTAAGACAGTCTGATGTTATTCATAAGAATCATTAAAAATAAACAAAAAAAAAAAAAATTATATGACAGCTACAGGGGATGAATGAACAATTATTAATATCCGTTCCTAATTATTCAGGACATGTTCAACAAATTAACGATCCACCTTTCATGTATGTACGTTTTATTTTTTTGTTATGATGATTGGTCGAGATTCCAACAATATACCTTACAAATATAAAAAAAACAATTTATTTATTTTTCAGAATGAATAATACATAAAAAAAAAAACCACCACCAAACAATTATTAATTGGTATAATGATAGACCAACAAAAAACAAAAAAATAAAGAAATATATTCATAATAACAACGTTTTGTTTCGCGGTTTAAATAAAAAATTAAACCATAAATACCTGTTATTTTAACTAACGATTTTTTTTTTTTAACTTGGTAATTATTAAAAAAAGAAAAAAAATTCCATAGCACCATTAAAAGAATATATAAACTATAATAATGATGGGGTTGTTTTTATTTTATTTTTATAAAATATAATATTTGAACAGAAAAAGCGAAATTTTTCATTTCGTTGATCAGTTAACTATGTGCACATTTTTTGTTTAACAATAGTTTGAATGATTTTATAAATTATTTTAAAAACATTTTAAAAATGTATAGTTTATTACAGAGCACATTGCTGCATTTAGAAATTAAAATTCTTAAACGAATGTTAAGAAAATAAAAATTAAATATACTTATTTTGAAAAAGAGTGCGAGTTTTTATGCATTCGCAAATCTACGAGTTTTAATTGTTTTGTTTTTCATTCTTAAAAAGAATTTATTTATGGAAAGTTGTAAAAAGAAAATATTTTAGTTTGAACCTAAAGGTGTATGTGCATTCTGCATATTAAAATAAAAAAAAAAAATTATTTTTAAAAATTATAACCTATTCCATGAGACATCGAATTCGAGTTTTTGTTGAACGTTTAAAATTAAAAGTTATAAATAGCATCATGTTTTCATTTAGTATCTGTTAAGTTTATTTCAGATGTTATTAAGAACCATAAACATTTTGAATTTTTATCTATAACTTAACTTTTATTTCAATTCAGACTATTCTTTTTTCTAAGATTTCTGATATGAAACATATTTTTCAAAGTTCTTTGGATTTATTTCTTTTATAATACCTATTTATACTTTAATTATGTATGTATATTAAAATTTTGCTAAATTAATATTTCAGCCAATTTAAAAAAATTTGCATTTTTTGATAAATAAAAATTAATAAATACTATAACTATTTTATTATATATGTATAGAAATTCAATTCATAAATATATTCCTTAATTTGTAGTAACTATAGTAACAACTCATAATTTGTACCTTTTTCCTTGACAATACAAAAATTTTACGTCTAGATTAATTTCACTTATATCCTTGATTTCAATTCAAAGTTGTATTTCTGAATTCTGATAAGAATAAGTAATCTGACAGATAGCTCAGTGGTAAAATGGCAGATTTACATCGTAAAAGTCTCGTATTCAAATCTTGGTTGTATCATATCCAACAAAAAAATATAGTGTTTATCACAATAATTTAATAATAAGTCCAAATATCAAATCGGCAAAGGATTAATTATATCAGGCAATATTTACTAAAAAATAAATAAATAAATAGATAATTAACTAAAGAATAAGTAGACTTTTCACAAATATTATGTTAATCAATCTTCTATTATAAATCTAAAAATACTCTCATAACAGTACCCCATTTAGAAAATGATTTTCTTAATGCCAAATATTCAATATATAAAAAATTAAAAAAAAAAAAAAAGGATAAACAATAATAACGGTATATTCCTATGAACGTTATTGTAATATATTGTGACCTATAATCTACATTGATGGGTCTCGACGGTATAATTTCGCAATTTTTTTTTTCTGTTGAAGACACAAAAAATTCAAAAACCAAGAAGAAAAAAATGATTTTTTTTTTTTTTTATATTAAATTTATATTTCCAAAGCGGATAATTATTTCAAATTCTGCCATACAAGAAAATTATATGTTGCTTTTGCGGCAATAATATAAATAGTAACATAGGAAACAAGCGGCACGGATATTGGGTGTATTAAAGCAAACCTTATTGTACCTATACTTATAATATGTAAAAATATTTGTTCATAATATTAAGTGGGAAGGATTTCATCGTTTTGTTAAAGGAATGAATATATATGTAGGTATATAACTTTTGATTATAATGATTTCAATGATTACCATGGCAAAAAAAATACTTAATTAAAGGGTATTTATTAATTTTTATACATATATATTTTTTTTTTAACTTTTATCCTGATATAATCCTGTATATAATTTTATACATAATAATTTAGATCAAATTTGCAAACGATTATATTTATAATTTATGTATCCACATACGTGTATATGAAACATATAAATTTTTAGCGCTAAACTATATATTAATCAAATTATCGACAGTTTAAAGGTATCTATTAAGGTGCTCTAAAATCAAAATAACAGGTTGTTTTAAAGTAGCGTTGCCAGACGTCCCGATTAATCGGGATTGTCCCGTTTTCAGAGATGTTTTCGAGTGTCCCCAAAAAGTGTCTTGGGGACAGCCAAACGTCCCGATTATATTTATTATAAAAATCAAAATTAAATTTATGAAATACATAATTAAATAATTGTTGACCGGCCCAAAATTAAAAATCTGAACGTACCCGGACATAATTGCCAATGTGGAAAGAATTTTTTCAGGAGCAGACTTTTACCAGAAACAGTAGAAACTATTTTACAGTGCTTGGTAAGTTTAGATCAAAATTGAAGCGAAATGTACCCATTATATTTCAAAAAATAAAGATATTTTAAAAGCTGCTAAAAGTAGCAATAAATACTGACTTTGTACACTAACAACCTTTAGTATTCAATACTAATCAAATCATATTTTTTAATTTATTATTTATTCATTAGCTTAACTGAATTTTTATATAAAGTTAATGAAATGAATGTTAATTTTTGTGTTCCCATTAAATTTGGTTTATTTTTAAAAGCTGTAAAAAATTAATACATATAGAAAATAAATTTTTTTTTGTACTGTCCCGATTTGAGTTTTGAAAAATCTGGCAAGCCTATTTTAAAGGTAAAAAATTGTTACAAAGGAAACCACTCTTTTCTATATATATATATATACATATATGTATGTAAGAAAGAACACTAAACATGTTATCATTTTAATTATTTATTTTGGATACAAAATGATTGATTGATTCAATCAAAATGATTAAAATGATTGAATTAAATATGAATGAACGTATATGAATGATTAACGATTATGTATATAAAATTAAATATAATTAATGTTCGTTCTTTTTTAACCTTAGTAGAAAAAAACCCTATAATTTTTATTTTAAATTCCGTTATACAAGTCAAAAAAAAACACACCCTTTATAAAAAAAAAAAAAAAACTAAAAACAGAAAGGCGCCAGACTATAATTAAGAAAAGATTAGAAAAATTTACTGTAAATATTATATTAATAATAGATTATAAAAAAGTTTTCTAAAATTATTATGTTAGAATTTTAAAGTGTTTCTGAAAATAAAAATAAAAACATAAAACTTTTTTTTATAAAGTTTTAAAAAAAACTTGGTGTAGATATTAGTTGATATTAAAAAATTAAAAACGAAAATGGAGTTTTAGGTGTTTTAACACACAAGAAGCAATTTTTCTACTTCAGTAACTTCTAAAAATATCTTAATATGGTTTAAAATTTTTCAGTTGAAAAAAAAATTTAAAACTTGAAAACTATAACAGTATAATACCAATGCATACTAATAAAATGTTTTAATACAATAATAAGATTTAATAAATTCCTATAATGTGCTGAACTTAAATGTAATACATTTGAAATTTGATAACTTCAGTTGAAGGTACTATATACGATCTAGTAATAACAGGATTGAAGTTTAATTTACAAATAATCTAAAGTGATCTTTGCCCAAATATTAAACTATTAGAAGAAAACATAGCACTTTTTTTTTAAATAAAGGATTTCCTTAAGATTTTCTAGATTCAATTCAGTTTACTGACTCTTTTTTCAGTTTAAATTTTACACTTTACCCTATGGACAAATATTTTAACAATTTTTTTTTTACTGAAACTTCAAAAAAAAAAAAAATTAATTAGCTTAACATCCTCTTCTTTTCTAAATTCCTATCCAAACATTCATATTTTTGGGATAAAACAATAATAAACATGTCAAATAGAAATTCTTTTTTACTTAACATGATTTTTTAGTAAATCATTTTTCCCATAAAATTGACAGCAAACTGACATAATTCATATTTTGTTTTTTTTTTTTGGTTCTGTGTTGAGTCATGAGTGTAAAATAACAAATTATTTTTCTGTTTTAAAATATTTAACCTTGAATAGGTATATCTACACAAAATTTTCCAATTGAAATTGAAAAATAAACAAATAAATTTTCATTTTTCAATTTCACAAAAAAAAAATATTAAACTATTTTTGTAATTTATTTAGAATGTGTTTTTTTTTAACTCCTACGTTAAATGACAACATTCACTATTTCACTATAATATCTACTAATTCATTTATTTATTCATTAAAAAAAATTCATTCATAACAGGTTAGTAGCATTAAAACCATTTTTTTTTATTCCAGAAAACTTTGTTAATTACAGTACTTTTTCGGAAATATTTTCCATTAACAATTTAGTATAGGTTAGGTACTAATGAGAAAAAGTGAGAAAATGTTTTTAAGTTTATCTGATACTTATTTTATAAGGATTTTAAAAAGCTCATATAAAGCCAAACGTCACATGATAATAGTAATGTTAAAAGAATCCTAAAGAAATTTTAACAATTAATTTCTACTTATTCATTCTTTAAATTATGTACCTATATACGCATATAAATATTAATTTAATAAAACCACACTTCCCTTTCTTGTTTTTCTTCGTTTTCTAAAATTTTCCATCACAAATTTTAAATCAATTAAAAAATAAATTTATTTTAATCTTTTTTTTTTTTCAGATAAAAATAAATTTAAATTAAAACGAACCAAAACATTTCTGGTCTCAAAAGATTAAATAAAAAAATTTCATGTCTGTCACTTAGAGTGCCAATTTCAATGTCAATACATTCACATCATTTCATTTCATGTATGATTTCTTTCTTCATTACAAACATATTTTCCATAAAAAAAAAACTTTTAATTGATGATTATGACATTTTCAATTATGACATATTCTGTGAAAAGATCAAAAGGTAAAATAAATTAAATTTGACAGCTTCACATGTGCAAAAAAAAAAAATAACGACAAGATAATAAAGCAAAAATTAAAAGTAAGTCGTTAAGATAAAGAGACAAAATGAAAATACACAACTGTAAAATAATTGGAAGTTATTCAATTTAATTATAGAAAAATTTTTCTTAAAAGTTATCCTCAATTGAATAACGCCTACAATAAGCATACAATGGTCTCTGATAGGAATAACTGTAAGAAGTTATAAATGAATTCAAATGCTTGTGGCAAATGCAAAAAGCTGATGCAGTGTCTTAAAATATTAAATGAATTATTAAAAAGTTATAACCAACTGCATAAATGTTCTTTTCAAACACCAACGGTTTCATTATAACTACATTCTCTTCAAGAGACTTTCTTTTAAGCTCCCAGTTTAGTGTGTCAATGAGTAACTAAGAAGGACATCATCTAGTTATTCAGCTTTGCTAACCAAGTTATTTTCAATAAGACAGAAGCTACGACAAACAGATCACATATTTTTTAAATACAACTATTATTGATCACTGACCATGCAAATATACAAAACGATAATATCGAATAAGATACACATGTAACCTAAACGTTTTTTAATTTTCATAATATCCTTTTATTTCATTCAAATATCTTTATTTTTTTTCTGTTTTCAAAATTGAATTTCTATCACGTGTGACAGCTTCAATAAATTTACATGTCAACTTATTGATTTTAATAATTTAAAATTATTTGTATTTTATTTTTTCTGGAAAATTATTTTAAAGAAAATGAAATTGACAAATGGATTGAAAGCATTTTTGACAGCAAAATTTTTTGAAAAATAATTAATTTGAAATTCCTTGAGAATTTTTATATATTGTATGTTATTCCTTGTATTTCTATATATGTAATGTACATAATGTGTATATATCATAATTAGGTATAATACCCATATCACATACATTTTATGAAAATAAAAATTTTCAGTTAACAGTCAAGTAAAAACATTTATTAATTGAAATAGGTAGGTAGTAGCTATAATAATTTATTAGTATTTTTTGTATTCCATATTAGCTTTTTGCGTTTGTGGTATGCACTTCGAAAAAAATGCGAGTACATATCTGCAAGTTTCAATTTTTATAACAAATAAAAATAAAATTGTTAAGCACTAATCAGTTATTAATAGCAAATAGGAACACTTATGTTAAAGGTCACTCACTACACATAAGAGAAAAGTAACAGTCAAAATTCGAAATTTTTTGTTTTTTTGTTATTAAAAAGGCTGCTATTTTATTAAATTAACTTTTAGAAATTAATAAAATCGATTCATTGACAAAAAAAAAAATTGATTTTTTAAGAGCGTTCTGCTGTCGATCAAGATCGATGATGTGTTTAATTGATTAAACGATTGACTTTTACCTGAATTATTATAAAATTATAAACATAGGTATTATATTCCTCAGCTGTTTTATATGTTGGTCAATATTACGCGGAATATTTACATATTTAAATTTTAAACTAACTTCCTTGTCTTAAATTTCAATGAACTCTTCCCTATCAATTGAAATTTGCAACCATATATCTCAGTTAGTTTTTTTTTAATATCATTTGAAATGTATTGATCAAGTCAGTAAAACAATTTAGTACATTTAGCTTTGGAAGTTCTTCTTTAAAAAAATTAAGGAAGCCAAAGTTTTGTAACGAAAATTACCGTGCCTTCTGAATATGTAGGTATATTATGTATATACGTACTTACATAATATTCATCGACCAGAATTAACATAAGTTCGATTCAATTTTTAACAATTTTGAAACTTCTCTTCTATATACTATTTTGAAATTGGTATTAAAGTAACATACACCTACTTACTATATACATATAATGTAAAAAATTCTAGTTTAAATAAAGTACATAATCACTTTATAAAATAGATACATAGATATTTACTAATAGCTGGGAAGGTAATAGGTATGTCAATTAGAATTACCAATAATTTGTGGCAGTTGATGGTTATATTTCAACAATTCAAATTTTTACCTAAAAAATTATTTTAGTCAAATTTCAATTTCCATAAAATATGTTGTGTCTTTCCTTTTCCCGAATTTATTACTTTCTCTTTTTTACTCGCACTTCAAATCTGAATGTATAAAATTTAATTTTTACAAAACATACACAAACACACTGCATGCATAATCTTTTAACTGTATTAACTAAAATAAAAAATTAGCTTGGTAAGTTTTCTCAGGATTTTTTTTTTAAATCGTTGTAGGTATAATTTAGTGAAATACTTACATATGTATAAAATTTAAAAAGTTTATTAAAATTAAGAAAAAAAATAAAATGGATAACTTTGAAATTACTTACCCAATTAAATAATTTTAATAAAACTGCGTATTACTTTAATTCCGCTATTCACCTTCACAGTTCACTTCCCTATTCTAGTTATAATAACATAATATAAATCTAACACCTAACTGTACAGTCCACAGACCACATCCACAATACCAACGATTTTTATTAACAGAGAGAGAGAGAATTTCAAAACAAAATTTTATGATATTTGACGAATGATCAACATAAAAAAAAAAACAAAAGATTCGTTACATTTAAGAATTATGTTAAAAATTTGTTTTTTACATTATTTTCATAAATGTAAAATTTAAAAGCCTACAGTACAGACAGGTTACATTTTCAAAGAAGGCTAAAAGGCCTAAGACAATATCGAAATACAATATCGGTTATACGAGTATGAAATAACATTTTTGGTTTCAATTCAATTTAACAACAAATAATGTTAATTGAAAAAAATTTTAAATGTTTTAAATATGTAATGTAATTAACATTTAACATTCTAAATTGAACGAATTTTTTAAAACATTTAAATTAACATTTAACATATTTCCTACTATTTTTTATTGGCAAATTTTAGTCCATCTTCAATTTTTTCGGTTCGTGTCGTGTTTTAAATTATTCGATAATATCAAATAATTTATTAATTAGATAAGTTATTCAATTATTTAATTAATACATCCTTTTAATGGCTTAAAACTATTTTAAAATATCTTTTTCAAATACATTAAATGCAATTTATATTTACATAAAACTAAAAATAAATTTTTCAATGCAAAAAAAAACCAAAATGGACACCAAAATTTTATTTGATACTTTACGGCGATGGCTTATTCTTAAAAGTTTAACGGGCCTTACAATTGCCTATGTGAGTGAGTGAAACGTCTGATAAATTATTTATATCAAATTTAAAGAAGAAAAAGGACAACATTCCTAAACTTTTTTCGAATTAAAAAATGTAATTTAATTTTATATATTTTGAAAAACTTATATAAAATAAAATTTTATAATTATGATTAAACGGACTATTTTTTTGAATTATGGATTAAATTTTTGTTGTATTAAACAATATTAAATTTATATGTACATATGTGGGTTTTTTTTAAAAATTAGATATAAATTAAAATATATTTTGCCGCGAAAAACAAAAATAAACCGCGAAAAGTTAAAATAGTGAATATTTATGAATTATATTATAATAATTGAATGAGATACATTATATGTAATTTTAATAATTAATATGCACCTACTTATGTAAAAATATAACAAGAGATTAGAATTTTATAAAGAATATAAGAAAACGGAGAAGTTTTATTTAATTGTGAGGCGCGTCGGATCATTTAACATAAAATATATATACATACATACATACTAACTACCTATTTGATTTGACTAATTACCAATTTACCTATTGAATATGTGCATACATTAACTACCTGTGTGGTTGGGAAAGGATTGGAAATCGAAATGAAAAACGGGTTGGGATCGGATTGAAAATCGAATTACGTGCTATTGTTTGGATTACGAAAAGAAAAGTAAGAAAGTAATCATAAGTTTTAAAATTCCAAAGGTAAGGTAGGCTTTTGTAGTTTTTCTTCTAAGTTAAATCATTTTAAATTTTTTTATTCATTTACCTTTATTACTTAACATTAATTTGTTAAATTTACCTTGTAGGGAGACATATACATAGGTGTATTGGGTTTGAGAAGGTGCGAAAGTCGAAAATCCATATGTAGTACCTCAAGCAAATATATGTAACAATTTTTGTGCAATCCGTTAATGATATAATTTTCAGTATGTATATATAAGTATATACCTTGTTACTCAATCGTGTAACTGAATTATATGGCTTTGACTTCGCTCACTAAAGACTGCTAAAATCCTTATAAAAGTTTGATAACCACTATTGACTATGACTCTTAAATCGAAAGGCTCAAAAGAAGCATATACATTGATGATAATAGTTATACACAAAGGTATTTACAAGTAAACAAAAATCGATAAGAGTTTCGAATACTCTACATTAAATAAATAAAGCATACTGCAGAGTTGGGTGCATAACATAATATTATAATGGCATACCAGCGCATAGAACACCTACATCTTTGATTTAAAAAATTATAAAAAACAAATGGTTAATTAAACTTTAATGAAAAACCTATTTTTTAAAACTTCATTTCATTTTTAATACCTTCGGAATTTGTTAAATGCATTTCAATTATTCCATATACTTAGATTTTATTTTTTTACATATGTACCTAGGTACTTACTTATAATTTTTAACTTCCAAACTAGTTGTTTTAAAAATTGATAATGTTTTAAATAACAATCCTAATTTATTTGAAAAAGGTTATCAGTTGCTTCAAATAAATTTTTTAACTAATATTTATAAAAACTATTTTACATTTATTTAAAATAAGTAATCGACCCCATGCTCATCAAAAAGGCTGTAAAAATTCGTTTTTAAAACTAATAACTTAATTTTTGATTTTTTTCATTTGTTTTAAATAAAATATTTTCCTAAATAAGTACAATCAAAAGTCTTGCCATTTTTCGAATTATGAAAATAATCTTTTTGCTAATATTATGCTTCTACTCATTTATAGCCGCCTTTTATCATTCTAAAATTTAGGGTTTAGCTTTTCACTATTCATGCTGTACCAAAATAATCCCATACTTAAGTTATTAAGCTTAATAATTAATTTAAATACATATAACAAATACCTACTTGTTTAATTTCGTATTTTTAGAAAATCTATTAAAAATTGTCTTCCTTACATGAAAGTTTCTTTAAAGACATTAAAGACATGTAATATACCTACTTCTATAAAATATATATTTTATACTTAATTCTAAAATAATTTAATAAGATAATAAGTAGCATTTAAGTATTTAAAATAATCAACCAAATAATTTTATTATCAAACTCAATAGCCATTGATTCGCTACTGTTTTCCACTGTTACTCACACATATGCCAAAAAATTCCCACTCTTTGTACTTTGACTTAAGTAAAACCCGTCCTCGACCCGTCGAATCTTATATAAGTAATTATATAGTTTTATTATTTAAATTAAATAATCAGAGGATGTTTACATGTATCAAATCTCTTTTATCTTGTCTTTATTTAAAAATTTTTTTTTAACATTGAAAACAAAAAAGAGACCGGAAATCATATATTAAAATTTTACATTAAAAAAAAAAAAAATCAAAGGATTAAAAATTTTAATTCATTTTTTTTTTTTTTTTAATTTACGATGGAAATAATATTTCTAACATATGGGTTCTGATTACTTTGAAGATAGAAGATAAGAGAGAGGAGATACATTTTTATTTCGCAAATGTTAGAAAAACTGATGTTATAGGTATAAAAGTAAAGCAAAGGAAAGAGAATTGTGAAACGTCATAAAAATTTGACTTTTTAACCCATTAATTAAAAAAAAAAAGAAGAAAAATATTAATTTATCCAATTGACCGTAAAACGATAAATTACGATAAAAAATTATGAATTATGATTCAAAACAGTTGTTTTGTTTACATATTCATACTTATGTATGTTTGTTTGTAAGAATATTTTTATGTGTATATTTACCAAAAAATATAAATTATTAAAAAAAAAAGAAACTTTTTTTTATTATTCAAATTTTCTTTTTTTCTTTTTTAAAAAAATTTTTTTTTTTCTTTTTTAAATTTATTGTGATTTGTTTTTTTTTAATATTTTATAAATTATTAGCCACTGAAACCGATTTTGGCCTTCGTTTATTTTATTTTTTATTACTTAAAAGGTAGCAAAATTGAAACAGAGCGTTTTTTAATACAGAAAAAAAAGAAGATTAGAAAATTTTGAATACAAAAAAAACGAAAGAGTTAAATGGGATAAAATTTAATGCATGAATATTATATTTATATATTGTTTGTGTGTTTGTTTTAAATGAACAGATCTGGGAGAACTGTGGACGAGGAGTGTCATTTGAAGATTACAAAAGAGAGGATTATGTAAATTTAGATATTTCATTACGTTTTTCTTCTAGTTGTGTTCAATATTTGCGAGGCATACGTATTTTTATACCCGTGTCACTATATAGTCAAAGGGTTTATTAATTTTACCATTACGTTTGTGACGCAGAGAAGGAGGGGGGTAGATATAGACTCAAGTGTATCGATCGAATCAGAATCGAAAAATAAATCGATTTAGCTATGTATGTCCGTTCGTCCGCACGATAATTCAAAAACTAAAGGAGCTAGGATCTTGAAATTTTCGCTTTTAGCAATAGCCGTCATCACTATTTAAATCCAGTCATTTTGTTCTATGGTTTCGGGTAGCTGCCATACAACTTCTTTTTTATATGCGAGTATTCCACTACACTTTAAAGCTGTATTTTGCCAAAAGTAATTAACCGGATGATATAATGTATATATTACGGTCATACGGGACACAGTTTACTCTACTACACTCTTCCTCGTTTAATATAAGAGGTTGATTAAAAAGTTTTTAAAATTTAATTTGTATGATAAGCAATCATTTACATATATATATGTAGTACCTATCGTATAACATATTCAATTAAATTTAAGGACATATACCTATAAGCTTTTTGTGATCTATTTTATAACTTCTAGGTATTTTTATCAATGTAACTTGTTCTACAATGTAACTATTAATTAATATTATGTTCCTTGTTTTTAAGTGGCAACAGTTCGACTGGCAAGAGTGGACGTATATATGTATATACTTAATACTTATTATTAGAATTAATCTTAATGGATACCACATACTAAAATATTAAACATGTAGTAATACTAGGCCTTTTAATATGAAAAGAAGAGACGTTTTAGGTTTAAATAGAAACATTTGTATTTGTAATAGTTTTGTATTTGATCTATACGGTATTCGGTGTCTGTGAGCTATATTATTCAATTATATTGTTTGTATATATTTTGTATTTATATTGTTATATTAATGTATTTTTATTAAAGATTTAAATTAATAATCATTTGTTAAGCCATTCATTTGAAGGCAATGGCGAATGGAACTGAGTCTAGTCATAAACCAGCTTTTTCACTTTCACTTTCGCATGAAAGGCCAGAACTCTACAGCAGTTGCGTTTTTATTTCATTTCCATATTTGGTTAATAAATTATGATCGCATAAATGGGTATAATCATGAATTTGTACTCAATTCTTTTCCAGTTTTTCCTCAATAAAGCTATTTTCTATTTTTTTAATTTCTTTTACTGAGTTAAGGTCGAAATTCGATTTTCTGAATTTTACTGTTTTTAAAAAACTTTTAAAAAATGTTTGTTACACACTCTTAATTTGGAACTTTAATTCATACAAGTGTATGTCATGTCCAGTCACCTTGTATACATTTTTTATTATTTAAAATTAAATTAAAAATTAAATTATTAATTTTATTTGCAAATAGGTAATTCGTATCTTAAAATCTTTACAGTTAAACCTCGTATTTATACATTTACATGAATCAGTTATAAAGTAGCTATAATCTTCAATTTATTTATATTTAAAGAGCACTTTTATAATATAAAATAATTTATATTATTTCCATGCAAAATT
Organism: Dolichopus griseipennis; assembly: GCA_963082915.1. Lineage (NCBI taxonomy): Eukaryota > Metazoa > Arthropoda > Insecta > Diptera > Dolichopodidae > Dolichopus > Dolichopus griseipennis. The sequence continues at coordinate 121,485 of CAUJBZ010000190.1, forward strand.
TATAACAAATTCGTTTAATATTTTTTAAATAAAAAAAAAAAATGTTTACTTTTGTTTTTATTCTCTCGAAGAAGTTTTATTTTTATTATTATGGCATTATTTTTTTTATAAACATACCATTCTATCATAAATTCTATAGATACAATTTAGATAGAAATCAAAGATTTGGATATACATACATATATAAATTACTACCACAAATGCAAAAGGTGTTGGGTCATAATTTCCAGGTTATAAGTCCACTAAATGGGACATAAATCGACTAAGGGACCATTGACTCACTTTAAAATATTTACGTGGGACATAAGTCCCTTGACAAGTGGGTCATTAGTTCCTTTTATGGAAGTTATGACCCATTACGTGGCAATTATTAATTTTAATGGCAATTATTATTTTTTAAAATAGCCTTTTAACATGTAATTAATCTTTAAAATTATTGTTGTTTTCTTAATTTTGGAAAAAGGAAATACAAAGCTTTTCAATCCAACTCCATCTATTTTTGATATTATAGTTCAAGAACTGAATATATTTGTACCCGTCACTAATGTTATATATAATTAAAATTAATATTTGTTTTAATATTACTAATAACTAGGACAAATATCTTTTTTTCCTTATGTCTTATCGATAAATGAACATGATAGTAATTCGTTTCAACAAAAATTATGAATTTTAAGCTAGATTTGTAAGGGCATATTTTTGCATATTTCACTTGTTAGAGCATATTTTGCATATTTCAACTTTTAAGAGCATATTTTGCATATTTTAACTTTTAAGAGCATATTTTGGTTTATTTTGACAAATTTCGTTCAAAAGATATAATTTTTTTAATTTTCTTGCATTTAAAATATTTTCCATAAAAAAACATAAAAATTGATGTTACTATTTAGATATTTATTTATTTAAAATATCATTGTTTCAAAATAAACAAGTAGGTATTAAGTAATTAAAGAAATCTCTTTGTATGCATGTACATATACATATTTATTTTATTATTCACTTCAACTTGATTCAGAAACTTTAAACTTGATTAAAAACTATATCTGCAGCTTTGACTGGTAAAGCGATACAAAATGCTAATATAAATTACACGACAAACGAAACTATTGCATTTAAATTCGCACCAATTAACACAGTTAATGTAGAAAGGAGATTTTAAATGTACAAAAGCGTCCTACGATCGAATAGGAAGAATTTCTTATTTAAACATTTAAATGAAATGATTGTGATATATTGCAACCAAAATTTCAGTTAAACTTAGTTTTTAATTTTACTAGATGTAAGATTTTCGTTATTTGGATTAATTTTTATTTTAATTTATGTTTATTTAATTAATGTTTACTTAATTTATGTTTATTTATTTAATTTAATTTTTATTCTACTCTCTAATTTATCTTTTTATCTTTTTTTAATATTTTAGTTTCATGAATTAATTTTATTTTATTTCATTAAATTTAATTTTAAAATAAAAAATTATAATAAAAATAATATATTAAAAAATAAAAAACTATCTGCTTTTTTACTAAAATTAAATTTAAACGACTTTTGGAGATGGTGTTACTAGTCTAACATTATTAATACCTATTTTATTTGAAGATTTCTAAGTAATTGATCTTTTTTTATGTATTTGATATCCTTTTCATAGAGCATATTTTAAATGCTAAAAATAGATTTTTTAGAGCATATTTTAAGCGCTTAAAACTGATTTTTTAGAGCATATTTTTATTTAACCTTCCAACTGAGAACTGTATAAGGGAACCAACTGTTATGACCCACCACACTCAGTCAAAACATTTAGGGTCACAAGTCCCCTAGGGAGTTATGGCTCATTGCTAAGAGTTTTAAGTCCTCTAGTGACTTATTCTCCACTAAATGAGTAATAAGTCCCTAAGGAAATTATGACCGTGGAAGTTATGACCCTGCACCAATGCAATAACATTCAGTAAAAATTTCAAAATTTGATATCTTAAATTTTTATTGTCAATTTTGATTAAATGAAAACAAAAAATTCCAGTCACAGACATCTGATTTGTAAAATGGGCTTTATAAAAGAAAACTTTTGGGTGATTTTTATTAGAACGATTAGGGAATGTTTTTCATTCCTTTTTTTTCTTAACTTTCAAAAACTCTGATTTGTCTGATTTTTGATGTTTTGTATGTCGGTTCAATTTACCTCCTTAATTAGATTTAAATAAAACAGAAAGTTGCTAAGAATTTAATATGATTGTTCTAAATTTAGAAGCTTAATTTTAAAGGAAGACCTGTGCCAAGTTGACAGAACAGAAATAACTGAAATGTCCTAGCTTTACTTTACAATTCCATTGCTTAATATTAAAAATATATGCGATAATAATTATCTGTAATAAGCCAAATCGTTTATTGGAAGTAAATATTAGACATTTTGAGTGTACTAGACCATCTCACTACTATACTTACAATTATACTATTTTATTATATTTGACCGTAAGGGTGGATTGTAGTGAATTTACTACTTTTTTCAATACTTCAAGGATCGAACCCACACCTCTTATGTTATTAAGCCAGGTACTTAAACACTAAGTCCCTACCTCCGGAGGCTCCTAGGCTTTTTCTAGATATTAATGTTTGGAAGTACTTTAAAATTTAATAGCATACTTTAAGGAGCAAACATCTTTTATTTTAAATCTATCCAAATGAATGTGAATAGAATTTAATTAAAATTTTTTTTAATCATTTAATATTTCAATTATTTTTATTACAATAACGGTAAATATTTTAATATTTTTAATTTTTTATAAGTATTCTTTATTATTTGGCATGTCCATTTTTCTAAATAATCTGATTCTGATATTAATAAACTGTATAGATAAAGATTTTTTTAATTTAATATAAACATACACGTACTTATATACATTGAAAGAGTTATGGGTTATGAGTTATTGTTATTTATTGCACAATTAGGAGAGTATTGAACGTATGATGTTTTTTTTTTTTTGATGTCGAATTCAATACAGTTTTAGTAGGAAAATTCATATTCATGACTTTTAAACTTGTAAAAAGTATATATATATATATAAGTACTTAAGTATAAAAATTAAAAACAAAAAAGAATGAATGGTTTTTGTTTTTAAATTTTTTTAATATTTTATTATTCCATTCATATTTTGTGTATTTTTTTATTTTTGGTACCATCTTTATTCTTAATGTATTCTTTGACTTTTGTTGTTTATTTTTTTTTTTTTAGGTATTCTTTATGTGGAGGGCTATAAATTATATTAAATTATGTTTATGGTTTTAAAATTGATTTGAATGGGGTATAGTAGTGTTTTATTTTTTTTTTTGTTTTTATATTTTATTCATTGTTCACTCTTAAAATTGTATTTTTTTTTTACATGGAATTTTGAAACACATTTAATATAAAATAATTTTAAAAAGAAAGACAATGAAAATATGAATTTATGAAAAATCAAAATTTATAACTTGTCTTTTATATTTAAAGTAAAAAAAGAGATTAAAATTTTAGAATGAAAGATATGATAAATTGTGTTTGCAAAATAAATATAATTTATATTTGAGTGAATGTTTGGAATTTGGATTATAATAAGAATATTAGGTAGGTACTATAGATTTTTTCTAGTTAATGTAAAAGGAAAATTAAAATTAATATAAATTAAAGAGGTGTCTTTAAATTTTCGACTGAACAAACCAATGTACTTATATTACAGTTAGAAATAAGTTGGGTTAATTTTCTATAAGAAATGAATTAAAAATCGGAGGTTGACTAATTTTCTAGAATATTCTAAAGATATCACTGGCAAAGCCTTGATATCTAAATCCTTTTTCCATTTTATTTAATGTTATACAAGTCATTATTTCCGAGACTGCCTATTTATATATATTATTACCCCTAACTATAATAGACATATTATGTCATATAAACTTTCGATAATTATTCGATATGATTACCTATGATCTACAAAATCATAATACTAACTATATAATAGTCATAACCAATCATATGCATAAAATGTCAAACATAAACGTTTAATTATTAAAAATTTATGTATTTACCTTGTTATATTTGATTTTAAAATTTTTTTAATTCTATTTAATTTTAGTTTAAGTTATTTTCTTTTCAATTTAGTTTGCTTGTATGTATGATGTCATATGATATGTACGCTTCGTTTCTTATGCCCATGACTTGACGAATGATATCTTAATGATATCGAATGATGGCTATGCCTGTTATAGTTAGTTACATATATGAAAAGTCATACAATCGTACAAAATCATATGATATCATATGACATCATATGACTATTATAGTTAGGGGTATTGGTGTGCTATAGAGGAAGGATCTATTTTAACCAATTTCTTTTGTTTTAATTGTTCTTTTGTGGATGCAAGTAAAGGTCATTACTCAAATTTTCATATAATCATAGACTATGATTCATAGTAATAAAATCTAACTCAGAAAAATTAATCCTTACCTAACTCCTTAAATACCTTCGTTTTGTTTCAATTAATTACTATTGCTTTTAGTAAAAACTCTATTTTCCAGGAACTTGTATTTGTTCCTCCTATATGGTTGATCGAATATTGCTCAATTTATTTTGGCTGGAACATCTTGTATATATATACACAATATTACTTATTTACTATACTATATTAGAATATGTATTAATAAATATTTTACTTAAGCAAAACCAAAACTCTGTCTTACTTAATTTTAATATTTTTAAGTGAATATAACTATAAAATTCATTTTTAATATATTTTAAATCAAACATTTTTATTAGTAATTAATTAAAAAAAAATTTTTTTATTAAAATTATTTTTTTCAATAAAATTATTTATTTCAATAAAATAGTAATATTAATTCAATATACATATATATATATATATATATATATAATGTAATTCATTTAGTCAATATAAATGCAACCATTAAGTTTTCATCCCTGAAAATAAATTACAAAATGAAAGAGGGAGTGAAATTTTTTTTTTATACAAAACAAATATACACAAAACAAGTATAACAATCATAAATTATATCATTTTTATATCTTTGAAATGTGTTGTTATAACACTAATTTAATAAAATTTCATTTCAAAAACAGATGATAACTTCCATTAAAAAAAAAAAAAAAAAACTTTTTTCAAAATTTTATTACCATATAAGATTTAATTTTATAAAATTATATTTAAAATAAATAAATCTTAAAAGATTGCAGCTTGCATATTTATACATAATATACCATCATAACTATATTATGTTAGAGAGGGAGTGATTTTACTTTGACTTCATTTGTGCTCATATTTTATAAAAATCCATTATCCTTGTCTCATTTATATATGTTATCTATATTCTATATATCATTTACTTACATGATGAATATGATCCTTTTGTAATATTATAAGAATAACAATTTAATACAAAAACGAGGAAGAGTGTAGTAGAGCAGACTGTGTCAACTCTGGGATACCCGTATGACTGTAACATATACATTATATCATCCGGTTAATTACTTTTGGCAAAATTTCAAACATACAGCTTTATTAGGTGGGGAGTAATGCTCATATAAAAGAAGGAGTTGTATGGCATCATATAAAAGAAGGAGTTGAAGGAGTTATATTTCGATTCTGATCCGATCCATACACTTGAGTCTATATCTCCCCCCCTTCTTCTCTGCGTCACAAACGTAATGGCAAATTTATTATACCCTTTGACTATATAGTCAGTCATACGGGTATAAAAATATTACATTAGATATTTTTTTTTTAACAGCAATAGCAAAATTTTGTTATGTTATTATACAAATTGCTCTCTAGGGATTTTATTGAATATTCTTATGAGTACTTAGTTTTTATTGCATAGTTTTTTTTGTATTAAATATTTTTTCAATCCTATGTTCAGTGTATTAAGTATTAGATTTTTAATATCTTTTGGTATCGATAACAGAATTAAATTAAACCAATATTTTTCTGTTATATTAATGTTAAAAAAATTTTTTTAAGGATTCTGAATGCAATATGGGTCTAATTCAATTTAAGAGTAATAAAAATAGACATAAAATTTAGTTAATATGTAATTTAAATGCAATAATTTATCAAGATCAAAGTGATTTATTTATGGACTTTATATTAATTTAGGAATTAATTGATTATAACAGAATTATAACTAATATATTTTATTGTTTTATTTTAAAAAATACCGCTTAATAAGGTTTATTTTAATAGATCTTACAGATTTTAGATTGAAATTTTGAATTTGGTTCAGTAAGTATTTGGAAGGTTCAGTACTTAGTCTATAAAATTGTTTTCTAAAAGAAATTGGTTCTCTCTTTTAAGTTGATCTAGACATACATCAATTTTATATAGAGTCAATACTTCTATTTTATCAGTTGACTTATACAATGCAATTAATTAATTTTTAACTTATTATTATAAGTATACCTTAATAATAAACTGGGTCCTATTGCACCAACAACTTATCACTAATAAAATTATCAAATTATTAAAATTTTGATTGGACCAACCCCGCATTTGACAACAAACATATAAAGTTTGATTAGTAAAAAAACTCACTTATCAAAAAAAATGATTATTCCATTAGTGATTAGATTAGTGTTAGTGCAATAGGGCCCCGATAAACTGATAATGTGCATAGGTTATTTTTAGAATATTAATATTTTTAAAAAAGAAATATTTTACATGACGTATATATGAACCTTAGATCTAAATTGATTACTAATATCTTGTAATCTAATGTGTCTAATGATCTTATTCTAATGTGTTGTGATGATTTATTAATATTTCAGAATTTTGAACAAATTATTGGGAAAAATGTGAAGCTGTACTATAAAAAGATATTTAATAGAGAATCTAAGAATAAAACAGGAAAAGGAACTGCAATTATTTCGGAAAACGAGATTTGCAAATATAAAAAGAAGAAGAAAAACTGAAAAAAGTAATATAATTTATTCAAGTCACGTTCATTAACTTATTTCCAAAATTTATTCAATAGATTTAGTTAAGGAAGAATTTTTTAAAATAACTAAGTAGTACTTGTTATGAATAACATAAATAAAGATAAGCAAAGAGGATTAACGAGTAAAAAATTGATAGGGTTCTATCAATTAAATGTCCAACAGTACTTTAAGATTGTTTTAAGGCCAGGAGAGTACTCTTAGTAATGAGTACTCACATAGTAATGAGATTGTCTGTCATTTATAAAAGCAATTTAAAATTTGTCTTCGTTTTCTTCCTTTCTTTTTTTTAATTGTTATTTTATTTGATACATTAATTGAGACAATGTTATTATTATACAAATTTAATAAGAGGAAAGGAACTGAAAACCTCTTTTGACCTTTATTAACTATAACTTAAATGCTATGCCTTAGAAAAAAGGCAGAGGAAAAATTTTGAATATATCAAAATGATTCAATAAACAAATTTTTTATTAAAGAATTTTCAGAATCATTGCTCCTAATAATGAATGAGCACTTTCTTATACTAATCATATCTTCTATTGTTTTGACATTTCCAATAGCATGAAGTTTTGCAGTAGAAAAAAAAGAACTGTTTATCTAACAATAATTTTAAAATTTTATTTTGTTTAATTTGGATTTGTTTAAGATGTGTTTTAACGCATTAGCCCCAAATTTCCGAACCATAAAGCAACAAACTTTGAAAAACTGATTTGTAGAGCAATCATTTGTTGTCTTTCAACAGGAGTGATTTCCGATTAATTAAGGGATATAAAGTTTTTATAGCGATATCATTACATCCAAAAATAGTTTTTTCCGAGACAAATTTATGAAAACACAGGGTCTTTTAAAATTTGAATTTGATCGTTATTTTCGCAAATTGTTAAAATAAAATAATTGAGTAAAATTAAATTAAAACTATGAATTACTTATAGGTAAACTTAACTATATATTTCATTGAGTTCGAATTTTAAACTATAAATTACAAAATCAGAAATTATCGAGGCAAAATATACTTAGCTACACAACTGGAACTGTATGACGTACATATATCAAATAAAAGATAAAATAAACCATAAGTACAGTAATTATTTTGAAAATTAAAACAAAAATAATAAATTAACATTCTTTTGACCTTTAATTCAAAATAGTAGACAAATATTTCGAAATAATAGCCTACTTTCATATTTCTTAAGCAATTTTAAAATTCCTTAAATATCTTCGAAATTAAAACCAGACTTCTTATGATTCAATTCCTTATAGAAACTCGTATAAAACTCCATAAATTAATTTAATTGATATATCCCAATAAAATACTAAAATTCTTAATTTATTCAACCAGACACACTAGTTAATTTAGATCCGTTTATTTTTTTTTTTTTCTCAATTTAAAACAATTCAAAATTTTATACAATTTTTTTTTTTTAAATTCTCCTTCATTCACCTTAAAAAAAAAAATCTTAATAAATCACCGGATTATCACATTAGTAAAATTAATAAATTAAAAAGCAATCAACACACAAAAAATATTATAAAAAAAAAAAACTTTAAAGATTAGTTTAATCATAAACCGAACTCTAAATCACTTTCAGCACACTGAATTAATTTTAATTTACGATTAAAACAACAAAAAAAAAATAAAAACCGCATGATAGAAATTTATATCAGACATTCAGACCGTAATAAATTTTTTTTATATTAGTTATATATATCTAATATTTCCTTATATAAATGAGTTTATTATATACTTTAAGTATGAACGTTATTTTGACAGGAAATTAAAATGACATTTCTGACAGGGAAATATTTCATATACATATTAGTCAAGTTTTTGAATTAAATATTTAAAATGAAGTCTTGTTTAGTTTTTTTTTTTTTTTTTTCTAGCAAACTATTTTTTTAATTTTTATGTCAGTCATTTTTTTTTTAAATATGTGTTATTTTGTATATACAGTGAAAGTCGCTTATAAGAACGGCGAAGGGACCAAACAAATGCGGTTGTTATAATCGGCGGACGTTATATCAGACTGTAAAAATAAAATGAATTTTTCTGTGCCTTCTTCTATATTTATTTAAAAAAAAATGTTATGGAATATGTGTATGTATTTAAACATACCTATCAGTTTTTCGAATGATAACCTCTCATTAACATTGACATATGTATTGAACTTAAGCTAAACAAATTTTAAGCATATTCAGTTACATAGTGTTTTTGTTTTTTATCTGTTGCTATGACTATTTTGCTACTTTGTCATTTTGCTTTGTCATTGACTTTTTTTTGTTTCGTCGTTATAACCGACTGATAAAACACAAGGTTCAAAAAATATACAACGTTATAGCCGACTTAGTCGTTATATGCGGGTCGTTATATCCGACATTTTTCTCCAACAAAATATACTTGAACCAAGCAAATGATGGAAACTTCGTCGTTATATCCGACATGTCGTTATAACCGACATTGTTATATACGACTTTCACTGTATATATATATTATATAGCATGCAAAATATGTCAAATTTTATAACCCATTATGTCAGTATAATTGTAATGATACGATTTTTTTTTTGTTTTAATTGAGAGAAAAAATAATCTACATACATTGGGTAGTTAAAAAAAATGTAAGTAATAACTGACATTTAAAAAAAGTAGAAAAAAAAAAATAAAATTTTTTTAATTTTGTAATTTGGAATTTTGATCTTAATTGGAAAACGCCTTGTTTTTCTACATACCTTGTTTTAAACTTAATTGCAACTTTCAATTATAATTTTTGTAATTCGTACATTAAAAAAAAAACGACTTTCTAATTGTCAGTTACAGGTTAAAAAACAAAATTTTCCATACATATTAAATTCTTTGAAAAGTTGATGGGAATTTAAATTTAATTTTTAAAAACTTAAATAATAATTGGATCAATGCTTTTCAAAAAAAAAAACTCTGTTTAATGCAATTCAATTTTGAATAATTTCAATTATATGAATATAATTTTAATTTTAAATTAAATGCATTATATCATATTGTAATATGGTTGTTAAACTTGTTTCATTTATTTTCAATATACAATTTTATCATTTAAATCTCAGCATTTTTAAAAATCAATTCACATTATTGAAACAAGGTACTCTAGTTTTTTTTTCTTCAGTTTTTCACTTTTTAATTTGATTTTGACAAGCTAATTTTTTTTTTTTTTGGGTAAAGAAGAAGAAATTATTGTTTATTATAAAGAGCAATTATCATTAAAATAGGTTGGAACCTCATCAATATTTACATATGTACTTACTTTGACGGTCCATAATTATTTAATTTCCAAAAAACCAAAAAAATTTTGGAATTTCAATTTCCTTGAAAAAAAAAATTAAAAAAAAAAAACAAAATATTGTTAAAACAATCACCATTTAATATAATTAAAGTTATAAATTCACAATTGAGTTCACAACGTTGTAATCAATCAATCAATTTAAAAGTTTTTGTTTTTTTTTGTTTTTTGATTTTATTTTTAATTTGAATCAAGTCAATATTAAAACTTTATTGTCAATAAATGGAAGTTCATTTTTTTTTTTAATTCATACCTTTCATTAAAAATTTCTTGTTATTGATTTAAAAAAAAAAAAAAAACTTTCTGAATTTACAACATTTCAATTTATCTCAAGGTTCTTCTTCTTTAATCATATATCTCTTATTCAAGTTTACAATTGCTATAAAATTTCAATCTTCTATTTTTAAGGTAAAAATCTATATAATCATGCGGTAACCGAATATCGAAAAAATATAAAAAAAAAAAACTAAATTGAAATGAATTTTTAAACATTTTATGATGCAATCAGAATTGTAATATCTACTTTATTATATGAACAATATAAAAATATAGTGATGATGATAATAATCAATATTAAAATAGGGATACAAGATGTCTCACGATTATTTAAGTATTGTAGAGTTGCAGGACGGTATTAAAATATGTAAACATTTCTAAATTTCTTCTCTATTTCCATAGTTTTTTAAGCACTAACTGTTTAACTGTTAGCCTAAAAAGCCTATCTATACCATAGGTACATGTTGAAACAGGGAGTCATTATATATTCGTATTATTAGAATTGATCTTAATGAATTCCATATACAATTTAAAAATGAGATAGTACTAAGTCTTATAACATGTAGAAACGTCTTAGATTTTCAATTGATATACAATTCTATTTTTGTTTATATTGTAATATTTTGTATTTGAGTTATATATCTGTGAGTTATATTATTCAATTAAATTATTTGTTTATATTTTTTATTAATGCATTTTTGCATTAGAGATATGTAATTATTAATTATTGATTAACCCATTAATTTGAATCTAATGGCGAATGGTAGCTGAGCTGAGTCGAAGATCAGAAAAGTTTTTTACTTTCACTGGGATTCGAACCTGGGTCTTTCGCATGAAAGGTCGGCATTCTAACCACTGTGCAACTCAGCCGTTTCTCTTGCACTTTTTGTCAAATTTTTGAGCCCAAGAAAATTCTTTGACTTACAAATTCCGTATACTAATTTGTTCTGCAGTGAAATTCTCTTATTACTATCCTTGGAATATATTGTCATAGACTTCAGACCTTGATTGAATACAAATATACAAATTTTAACTTGAGTCATTTAAGCTACCTATTCATTTTGCGCTTCCTTTGATTTATTTTGATATTATGTTGTATAAGTAGGTTGGAACTTGATTTACAATACAAAATTAAAAAAAAAACAAAAGAGGGTTTCAAAATCTAAGGTTAGAATAAAAGTGGGTTTTTAAACTAGTCCTTACTAATGCATTTAATTTTACTTTTGTAATTAATTAATAATGAATACAAAACTGCAGTGTTTATTTTTAAATTTCTTGACATGACCTGTATACATAATATTTTCCATCAATTGTGAAACACCCTATTCTTATATTGATTAATGATCATTCAGTGGTATCAACAGATCGTTTAATCAATGAGCATTCGAACTATATTCATTTTCTTTGTTTTTTAGTTCTTTGAAAGCAAAAACAGAAATTGAATATAGGCTTTGAATTTTGATTTTTTTTTGATTTTTCTTATTGAGATCTGGAATCTGATTGATGTTTATAAATTATACGTTTAAAAGGGCTAATAATCATCTTTTTTGAAAATGAAATCATTTTGATTGATGTACAATTATAAATCTCCTTTAAACATGAGTTCTTTAACGCGTTGTGATCTGAATTTAAAAATTACAAAAAAAAAAAAAAATGAATTCCTGTGAATCGTCATCAACAATTTTGGAAATAATGAAAAAATAAAAAAATAATCAGAGACGTATATAAAAATACAAGTGATAATAGTGGATTTTGGAAAACTTATCGAATATATGTTGTTTTATGAAGCCTGAAGGATTATTTTGGACTTAAACCTATGGTCTTTGCGTTTGTTTTAACTTAGAACAAAGTATTGGATAATGTGCTTAACGATTTTTGGAAACAACATTACTTGGTAAGTTTAACCCAAACATGTAGACTTAGATTACAGATAAAAAAAATCTAATCTTTCAAAGATCAATTTTCAGATCAAATGATCTTTCTTTGATATGTAATAAGATCAGAACAAAAAATTGATTTGATCTCTTAACTATCATTTTTTAGATAAAATGATTTATCTTTGATCTTTAGTATAGATCAGATCAAAATGATTACTGGGACACTTACATTAACTGAAATAGCTGCTTACAGTGCAACGAATGATTTGAGAAGTCGGTAATGGATAAGTGCGGCTTCAGAAGATTAAGTGGCCCCAAATAAAACACTTTGAAAACAGTTATTATAAGCATGCAGTACAATACCAATAGTTGATTGACTGCCTTGAATTTTACTGATCCACGATCAAATCCACATCTGTATAACAAACCCTGTTAATTTAGTCCTCTTTTTTTTTATTTAAGTTTAATGTTAATAATAATTCTTCGTCAACAGCAGCGAAAAAACGAAAATTAAAAAAAAAAAAAAAAACTCGATCACCATCAACAATCACCACTTTGGTAACTCATCAAAGTCAATAATTTGATATCGGAGGAAAAAGAAACGATTAATAAAACATGATTGAAGATTTTTTTCTTTATATTTTATTTTTGTTTTTTTTTTTCATTTGCAATCATTATCATCATTGCCATCATTATTGAATCCTATAATCGACGATCGATCGATCATCTTTTTTGTTGCAATCTTATATTTTAAAAATTCTCATCATGATTTTGTCGATGCAAGACAATCCCTTTTCCCGGACATAAGGCTATAAAAATTTTTTTTTAAAAAAAAAAGGAAAAAATTTAAATAATTTAAATTTGCGGTTAAATAATATTTTCATCATCACCATTTCAAGTTTGGCTGTTTTTTTTTCTTCACCTTATTTCATACCATTAGGGTACAATATTTTTTTTTTTTTTTGAGGCGGATAAATATAGTTGCAGAACGATAAAATTTAGACAGGTTTTAATTTATTTTGATATTTAAACAATACAAATATAAATTACTGCAAAAAAGTAAGATAATGTTGGCTGTTTTGTGTTTTTGTGTAGAAATGCCGTGCGCTAGTTAACTTAGATATAGAATTCTTAATAAACAAATTATACCTGGATTTTGTGAAACAAAACTTAAGTTTCAACCAGGACAATTCGAATTATATCTGATTATCTTAAGAGCTTCGAATTATATCTGATTATTTTAAGGGCTTCGAATTATATCGGATTATCTGAGGAGCCTTTAGGATCTAATAATATAAAAGGAATTAATTATACACCTATTGAAGGGTAAAATTGCCAAAAAATTATAATCTGGTGTTACCTATGTTTAATGTGAAAGATGAAGAAGTTGGGGGAGACATTCTTACAGATTTTTTTTTGGCTTATTACCTAAAAAGTTACTGAACTACTTGCCAAGCTTCGTATGTTAGAATGTTAGAAAAAGGAGATTGGTAAAAATATTCCATTTATTTTGCGAACTTTCATCTTTGACTAAATTTGATTCCTTTAGAACTAAATAATATCTTCTAATTTGGTGAATTCTAAACGTCGGTTGGCTTTATCTTATCAGAACTTTAACTAAATTGTACGTATAGCTCCGAACCTCACCTCTTTACTAACTTACACATGTAAATGTTTGTATAAGAAGTTTGTCTGACAGGTTTCTGTCATACACGACGCCCTAAGGCTTAATAACCAGCATACAAATATATCGTATGTATATGTATATGTAAGATCTGAATTAAAAATATAAAACGTTAAACATTCAATGCGGTTTCATTAAAGAATTTTTTTTCTTTCAATTTAAGTTTGATTTGATTTTGATTTTTTGTTTTTTTGTTTTTTTTTTTAATATTAAATTATAGTGGCGCTGAGGATGATGTGATTCTGACAGTTTTAAGGATCTGATTTTGAAAGACTTTGAAAAAAAATCTTTATGACAGAGTTCTTATTAAGGTGGGGCTTGTTTTTTTATTTTCAAAATTAATGATTCCAATAATCATCTTAGGATTGCAGTTTTTTTTATTTTCTTTGTTCTTGAAAATCAAAAAAAAAAAGATTCTTTTGTAGACTTAACAAGAAAATGTTGATTGATTTTTTGATCTTTTAGAGATGAAATATTAACAAAAAAGCTGATTTTGAAAACGAAAAATAAAATAAAAGAAAAAAAGAATTAAATAATTATAGGTTTTATAATATATAGCCAATCCCTGTGTAATTACATAGATGAACAAGATCAATTAAACTATTTAATTTAGATCATAAATTTTATATACTGTTATAGACAGAATTAAAGAATTCAAAAAATATGTCTTGAAAAAATATTTAAAATTTATTAGACCTCCTTACCTTCCTTAATCTTACTTAATATACAATAAAATGCGCTCATATACCCTCAGAGTTATGTTACAGTTATTTTCCTATTCTGAGATTCCAGGGAGAAATCATACAGCGGTCTGAAAGTTTAAACATCCTAGGTATATCAGCTTAACCAAAAAATGTTATGGAATGAACATATTTTTGATGTAGCTAATAACGGTGCCAAATGTTTGGGTTTTCTCTCGCTGTAAAGCGTACTTTTCTCTCAGAGATCTGTCCAATATCTATAAAGCCTACGTACGACCTAAGATGGAGTATAACTCTCACATTTCTCCCAAAACTTCATTAAGTTACATGGACAAAATCCAAAACACTAAAGTGGACTAAAGTGCTCACTTCTACACAGTGGAAATCTCTTGGTGACTCAAAACTGGTTATGGAAACTCATTGTGAGAACTGCTAGAATATGGAACATGCTTCCATCCAATGTGTTCCCCTCTGATAGAAATAGACCTTTATACAATTTGCAATGTTTTAAAAAGAACTTAAATAAGTTCGTGGACAAAATCCAAAACACTAGAGTAACCTACCACCCAACTCTCCTCTTCTATCCTATTTTTCTTCTAACTGCTTAACCCCATAGCCGAGCTAACATATCTATTTTTTAGCTTTGTATAAAGGAATTCGTTTTTTAGAATTTGGCTAGCGTTAAAAGAAAAAAAGAAATTATCGATATATGAGAGAACCACAACTTTCCACTTCGAATTATATTGGTTTTCTAAAATGTCTAAAGTTACAAGACTTATTTTGTATTTATAGTACAAGCTTAAAATACTTAATCAGTTCTTAAATAATTAGTAATTTATTCAACGGATTTTAATTTTATTCCATCTGTAACTAATTTTACTAGGACAAAATTAGGGGGATTTACTTCTTATCAATGGTTTTATGTAACCGCTTTAATATTCCATTATCTTAACTTAATTTTGTAATCTTTTAATTAAACCATGATTCATGATGTAAAATTGTTAACAATATTGTTATTCGCATTAAATTTTACACTGTTAATTTTTATAAAATATTTATGTTGGTTCTCCATTAAATCCAATTAATTTCCAAACAATTTAATCTATAAAACATTTATTTGTAAACATAATTTATTTAAATGGTGAATTATTTCTTAAAATAAAAATGGTGTAATCATGATTTTCTACACAATTAAATAAAGATACACTAACACATACAAAAGTAAATTTATAAAAAGAACAAAAAAACAATATAAATAAACTTAATATTGATCTTAGATTTTCGGAAAATCTTCTTTTTATTTTTATCAAACTTTTTAAGTCAATATATTATTGGTATAGATTTGTCTAATTTATTTTCTTATTAATATAGGGTGTTCCATAAGTGTATATGCAGTTCAAATCTCTAAAATTAATTATCATTTTTTTGATCTAAAATAAATATACTATAAAAAAAAACGTTTTGGGGCCTCGGTAGTGTAGTGGGTAATTATTTGGCTTATTAACCGAGGGGATTTGGGTTTGATTCCCGGTCAGGTCACACAATATTTAACTAAAAAAAAAATTATTGAAAAATATTTTTTCTTTTCAAATCCCCATGGATTTGGTCACCACTTAAATATACAAATATATAATATAAACAAAATAATTAATATAGTAGTTATAAATAAATAGAAAGTATTTAATTTAAGAAGCCCAAATTTCAAATAGGCAAAGGCAATATTTACTATTGTCCTGGTACTAATTATAAATAAATAAAAAAGTTTTTTATTGTTGAAAACTTTATTCTGATAATCGGGAAGTATATAAAAAATACCATTGCACTGCTAATAATATATGGAAATTAATAGGAATTGTGGGGACAATAGAACTGCATTTATTGAAAATCTAAGACATTTCTACATGTTATAAGGCGTAGTACTATCTCATGTTTAAATTGTATGTGGAATTCATTTGATCAGTTCTAATATATGAATATATCTCCCCTGTTCCGACATGCACATATATAGTCAGGCTGTTTAGCCTATCACAGTGAACAGTTAGCACGTAGAGGTGCGGGCAAAAAAAAAAAAAAAAAAAAAAAAAAAAAATTCATCTCTTTTTCAGTATTGATTACTGAATGAAAGTTGTTCTTTTCAGTACCTTTCAGTGAAAAATGGAAATAGTTTTTTAAGCGCTTTTTCAGTACTTTTTTAGTGGTGAATGATATAATTTCTTTACAGGACTTTTTCAATTTTCAGTACCTTTTCAGTACTGAATGGAAGTAGTTCTTTTCAGCAGTTTTTTGTATCTTTTCAGTAATGATTGGAAGTAATACTTTTTAGAGCTGATCCAGATATTTTTCACATTTAAATTTATTAACACTTAAGTTTATTGAAATCCGTTCTTTCTTTTCTGAATACGTTACATAAAATAAATATATAGTATAGTAACACTGTATTAGGTATAAACAGAGATCAATCTAGAGAATAACTGTACTATATTGTTATTTCATTAATTTTACGAAACATTACGAAACTTCAGCATTTAAAATTACCTAAGTATACAAAGACAATTTATTTATTCTATAAAAGTGTGAGAAATTAATTTCTATGCGGTCTACTGCTGAACTAAGGTTATCAATGTAACTTGTTAATAATTTTTATTAATTAAGTACTAGGTAAGTGTTTTGTTTATGCCCCCCAAACGTTTTGTATATTTGTTTTGAAATTTATTATCGGACCAATAGCTCAGTGGTAAAGTGGCGGCATTCAATCGAAAAGTCTCGGGTTCAAACCCTGGTCGGATCATATCTAATAAAAAAATATAGTGTTTATTAAAATAATTTAATAAGAAGTTCAAATGTCAAATAGGCAAAGAATTAATATTATCAGGCAATATTTACTATTGTCTAGTACTTCAAATAAATAAATTGAAATTTATTATAAAAGACTTTTGACTAATAAAATTTTACTCTGTTACCATATCTCCCATTATCTTCTCTTTTAAGCACATATCAACGTGTTTTCAACTATGGGACACCCGTTAAAATTAAAATTAAAAAGAAGATAGGAGAAAAGATGTAGGGTAAGAATAAGAGGATTATTTTTCATCGGGTTTTAAATGATAATAAATTTAATTCCGATGATATTAAGAAAAAGTAAATTTATTTTGAAATTCAAATTTTTTATATTTATATATGTACAAAGTATATACATATATATATATATCCTGATAGTAATAAGTAATAACTATATATTTAAAATTTACATATATTATGAGAGGAAGTGAAAATATATTTTATACATTAGTTAGACTACTACTGTTTGGGGGCAAAAAAAAACAAAATAAAAATTTAAAACCAAATAATTTCTCCACAAAATATTTTCCTGTGTAAAATAAAGATTTTATTTTAAAACGTTTTTTTTTAAATTTAATTTATGTTCTTTTATATGTATGTACGTTTGTATATATATATATATAATATATAACTTGCTTACATTGAATATTATAATCCTTAAAAAAAAAAAATACAACAAAAAAAACGAATTTCTTTAAAATATTATTACACCAGTTAATTTATAGAGAGAAGAATTTATATTAAAAAAAAATTAAATAAATGAGAAAAAAAAATTTATTTTGAAAAATGGTTGGTATACACAGAGAGAGGGAGAGAAAGAGGGAATAAGTAGAGAAATACAAGAGAACAATTGTGTAACAAACAAACGTGGAGGGATGAAAAATTATTGTATATGCGAGAATTGAGGAATAAGTATGGGTATTGTGCAAAAAAAAAAAGACATTATTTTTCCTTTAACATTTTTTTTTTTATTGTCTTTTTGTTATTGTTGTTGCTATAATTCAGACGCAGTAAATTATGTTTTATATGCAATAAAGTCGCCCATAAAAATGTTGCAATAAATTAAATTAACTGCTCTACAACTGCTGATTTTTCGTCCTCGTTTCATACCATTAAAGTATATTATTTTTTTTTTTTGTTTTGTTTTTGTTGCCATTTTTTATTTATTTATTATTATTATATACTGTTAGTTTTGTAAAAAAAACAAAAACAAAAAAAAATTAAATTTGTGTGTGTTATAATGTGAAAATGGGATATGGTTTTTTTTGTCTTGCTTTTTGTATTTTTTTTTTTTTATAATTTGTGGGTTTTTAAAAAAAAATTTTTTTACGCTTTAGTTAATGTTGTAAGTTCAAAGTTGTAAGTTTTAAGAAACTCTTTATGATAGTTTTAAACATTTGTATAATAAGTTTAAATTTTGTACCAATTCCTCTGAGAACTAATTATTATTTCAGTTGCAAGATCGCCAATCTGGTCATATCCAAATATATAATACTATTATATATACAAGAATGATACAAGTAATTGATTGAATAAAATAATTAAAGAATCTGAAAGATACTTTAGTTTCAAAAATTTACATAAATTGTATAATAAGCTGAAACCTCTTTTCTTATTTCTTTTCTTCGTCTATATCTCTAACATATTATATACTGTACATTAGGTGAACTGATGTTGCAAAACTACAAAATTTTGCACCTTACCATCTTCAACAATAAAATCAAATAATAAGTTGATTAAAAATGGAGGTTGCAACGATAGCAAAAGAAGTAAGTCTAAATTAACAATATGTAATAAAGTGGTAATTTACAACCAAGTAATTAAACCTATATGGTTATATGGCATTCAACTTAGGGGTTGTGCCAAACAAACGCATATTAAAAAAATACAAACCTTTCAGAATAAAGTCCTACGTAACATAGTAAGTGCTTCCTGGTATGTACATAATAGTGACATTCATAAAAATTTACAAATTAACAAAGTTATAGATGAAATAAGTAGATATGCCATAAAGCATAAAGCTCGTCTAGAAGGGTATATAAATATTGAAGTTGCTCAGTTAAAAAATAATAAGATTACTACAGGAAGGCTTCGAAGATTCCCTCCAATCCATGTAAAATAAAAAAAAAAATTCAGCACATAAAATTTTACAAAATCCCCTTGATGACCAAATATAATTTCAATATAAAATAATATATACCTACAAATAAAAGAATTGAAACTGGAATGCAACATTACGGTTCACATGGTCTAGGTGTAAGAATACACATGCTATATAAAGCAATAACAATAATATTTGTAGCAACTCGTAAATACCCTTGAATAACCTTTAGTGGAGATTTGTAGCAAGAATATGATTTTTTCTTAAAGTAATCCTCAAGTTTAAAATAATTTTATTCTAAGCTTTAAACGCTATCAAAACCAAATTACACTCACTCTTAACTAATTTAAAAATTAAACTAATTTTGGAAATATATAATAATTTAAAACTCAGGGAAACTGCACTATTCATTTCTTATTTCAAAATTTTGCAAAAATATTAAAAAAAAAAAAGGAAAAAAAATTAACAGTTAGTTTATGGTTGTTCTGTGGATAAAAAATATCCTTAAAAAAAAAACAAACTAAGATAAATGTGAGTTAAATTTGCGAATGAAAACGATTTATTAAAATCGTTAACAGAAAATGTATGGGGTGCGATGAAATCAGGTTCCCCTTAAAAGAAAACAAAGAAAAAAACAGAAAAATAAAATGTTTTATTCGAAATTGAAAATTTCTTTTTAAATACCCGAATTGAGGTCACAAATCCATACACATTTATTCTAAGTGATAAAAAAAATTTTAATAAAGTTAAATTATAAAAAAAAAAATTAGTAATTGTCGGCAAAAATAGACAAATTATGCAAATAAGAATTTGTTGTTCAAATCGTTATTTAATGTTGAAATGTAAATTTTTTAAAAGAATATATACATATACATACATATAGGTACTTAATTATGTGTTGAGATAAATTATTGGAAAAATTATTTTTCTATACAAATCCCCATGGTAACCAAATATAATTTAAATATACAAATATATGAGCTATTGCAAATTTTAATTTACTAGAACTACTTAGAGACTTTGTCTTTACCTTTAAAAGTTTTATCAAATTCGGTCAAATCCGTACGAAGTAGTTGAAAGAAGTAAGGTCGCAAAAGATGGAGTCACCGATTAATAGACCTTAAAAAAAACTTATATTTGTAGATAGGGAATGTGGTATCATTTGAACAATCTTAGGATTATAACAGCATCAAAGATAGATACCAAAATACCAGAAGCTATTTAAAGCGCACGAAAGTTGTAAAGCTGTAATTTTTTTTTTTAAAATGTTTATAGAAATAAAAGATGTAATCTAAGAAATCGCACATGCATATATAACACATTATTATGCAAACTGTCACAATATGATTTGCTCTTAAAAAAAAATTAAATAACGGAAGTCGGCTTAGTATTGTAAACTTATTTCCTTTTTAAGGCTGAGAAATTTTTACTTCACTCTCGTATGCATAAACTAAAATCTCTTGCGTTGCTGCGCCTCTCAATGGAGTTTTAATTGAAGTTGATGTTACTGCAAAAAGTTAACACAAAAATTACACACGGCTTACACATATAAATTTTAAAATGTATGAAAGCAATCTTTTTAAAACGATTATTCTAGGATTATTCTAGTAATTTTTGAAACTTTCTGTAATTCAAAGCCGCATAAACTACTTTCCAAAATTTGACGTAATTTACTTCCAAAAACTTTTTTTTGACCAAACGTAGGACCGACTGTTAACAGCCACAACTCCTTTTTAAGTTGCGCAATGAGTTGATGGAACTCAACACAAATTTTTTTGAGGCTTTCTTTTTAGCCGAAGCAGATTTCGTAAAATCGGACAAAATTTGGACCCAAAATTTTTTTGGACCACCCGTCGGCCCGACATGGGTTAACAAATTCCAAAACTGTTAATAGTTTCAACTCAATTCTCACAGGGAGCACGTATACAAAAGTGGAAGAAAATCGGTCAAACCGTAATTTAGAGTTAAGTATTGAAAAAACCTATAAAAAGCTGTTGGGCCGACATGGGTTAACAAATTCCAAAACTTTTAATAGTGTCAACTTAATTCTCAAAGGGGGACACGTATACAAAATTTGAAAATCGGCCAAACCGTTTCTATTTTAGAGTAAAGTAATGAGAAAAAACCTATAAAAGCTGTTGGGCCGCAATGGGTTACCGGAACTCAACAAAAATTTTTTTGGGGCTTTCTTTTTAGCCAAAGCAGAATTTCGTAAAATCGGACAAAATTTGGACCCAAAATTTTTTTTGACCACCCGTCGGCCCGACATGGGTTAACAAAATCTAAAACTGTTAATAGTGTCAACTCAATTCTCAAGGAGCATCACGTATACAAAATTTGAAGTCAATCGGTTAAACCGTTTTAATTTTAGAACAAAGAAGTTTATATACTTGCACCACAACCCCAACTTGGCGGTCCGTTAGAGCAAAATTTTTGGGCCACGATTTCTTTCCGTACCCAAAAACCTTTATATACAAATTTTCATGAAAATCGGCTGGTCAGTTTAGGAGCCAACTCGCTACATAATAAACAAAATAAACAAACTTTCGCTTTTATATATACTTACTTATAGATTGAAAACTTCATAGTGTAAAAAAACCACTTGTTCATTTTATTATTTTAAAAAAATATTTTCCTTCCCCAATTAGGGAGTGGGTGGAATGGTTAGCTTATGACTCATAATGTTAATTTCAAAAGTAATAAAATAAAGTAATACAAATAAGTCAGCAACAAAAATATATAATAATAATAATATAAAACAATTTGGCGGAATTTAATGGTCTGTAAATTATTTTTAATTTTCTTTAAAAAGGACATTAAAAGGATTTTATTTTCATTTAAAAAGATAATTAAAAGGATGTAACAGAAACTGGTAAAGTTTGTAATAATTATTTGGTAATGGTAAAAAAAAATTTTTAATAGTAAAATTAATTACTGAGCAGTGAAAAGTGTTTTAGAAGTTTTTTGAAAAAAAAAATATTATTTTAGAAATTTTTTTTTTTTTTAATTTTTGAATATTTTTTTTTTTTTCAATTTTAGTTTAATTTTTTTTTTTGAAAAAAAAAAACAAACAAAAAACAAATAAAATCAAATTAAATTAAATTGTCATCTGTTAATTACAAAATAACTGTATACATGTAATCATTGTTTTATTTGTATCTGTCAAAACTTAATTTCATTTATTTTCGAATTTATTTTTTTTTTGAAATAATTTTTTTTTCTCTTCGTTTAAAAATATTAAGTTAATATTCGGTATATATATTTATATATTAATTTTTATATATATTTTTTATTATTTTTTTTTAAAAATTTAAAATTTAAAATAAAAAAGATAGAATAAAAAAAAAAATACGAGTATTTCAAGTAATAATAAAAAATGGCAAATATATTGAGAAGAATAAATGTTACCCAAACTGTGTATCTGTTAAAATTATCACCAATTTTGACAACTGTTCCACATACCATAAAATTTCAATGGACTTTTACTAGTCCTTCAGAAAAACATCGTTTGTTACCAGTACTAAAAGTTACAAATAACAATTTTAGAGGTAAAAAGAAAGATGCAGCTAAGAAAAATGATGATGGAAAAAAAAATGATGGTGGAAAGAAAAATGATGGCAAAAATAATAATGATGATGGTAAAAAAGATGGTGTTCAAAAAATTACATTAATACCAGGAGAAGGTATTGGACCAGAAATATCTGAAGTTGTTAAATTAGTTTTTGATACAGCTAAAGTACCGATTGAATGGGAACCAGTTGATGTATCACCAGTTAAGGGTCCTGATGGAAAATTTGGTATACCACAAGCAGCATTAGATTCAATACATCGTAATAAAATTGGTTTAAAAGGACCATTAGGCACACCAATTGGTATTGGACATCGTTCTTTAAATTTAACCTTACGTAAAGAATTTGATTTATATGCAAATGTTAGACCCTGTAAAAGTGTTGAGGGCTATAAAACAGCCTATGATAATGTTGATGTTGTAACAATACGTGAAAATACTGAAGGTGAATATTCTGGTATTGAACATGAAATTGTTGAAGGTGTTGTACAATCAATTAAATTAATAACAAGAGAAGCATCTGAACGTGTTACAGAATATGCATTCAATTATGCTAAACAAAATAATCGACAAAAAGTAACTGTTGTACATAAAGCAAATATTATGAGAATGTCTGATGGTTTATTTGTAAAATGTTGTAAAAAAGTAGCTGAAAAATTTCCAGATATTGAATTTGAAGAGAAATTTTTAGATACTGTATGTTTATTTATGGTACAAGATCCATGTAAATTTGATGTTTTAGTTATGCCAAATTTATATGGTGATATATTGTCAGATATGTGTGCCGGGCTTATTGGTGGTTTAGGTTTAACAGCATCCGGTAATATTGGTCTACAAGGTGCTATATTTGAAGCAGTACATGGTACAGCACCAGATATTGCTGGTAAAGATTTAGCAAATCCAACAGCATTCTTATTATCGAGTGTTATGATGTTACGTTATTTAAGAATGAATAATGAAGCGGATAAAATTGAACATGCTGTATTAAGTACAATAAAAGAAGGTAAAATTTTAACTGGTGATTTGGGTGGAAAAGCAAAATGTTCTGAATTTGCTAAAGCCGTTTGCTCTAAATTATAAAAAAAAAAACAAAAAAGTCATTTTAAAGAAAAACAAAAACAAATATATTTTCTAAATTAAAATTTTATAAATTATACGGAAAAATGTATTTAATAATTTTAGGTTTATTTGAAAATAAAAAAAATAATATAAATATACAGAGTGTTTATTGTACAGTTCTAATCCAATTTGTTTATAGCTCCCAATTCTTCCAACTAATCAGTATTCTGATAATTTAGTGTTTTATCTAATCAAACTTAATTAGTTTGTTGTCAAATATGATTTTAGTGCAACCATAATTTATCAAAAAAATAATTTGATTATTTGATTAGTTAAAAATTGTTGTTGCAATAGAGCCCATATTTTTTATTTTAATTTTTGTCTAATTTGATGAGTAAATTAGGCAATAACTTTACATTAAAAAATTTGTCTATATTTCATTGCATAATTTTTAGTATTAAATTTCAAATTTTAAATTGCAAATTTCCAGATTATATCTCAGTTTCAAATAAATGATGGAAGCATCTAGCTATTAAGATTTTCATTAGTTAAGGTGAAATCAAATGAACGCTTTGCACGCCTCATTTGCTTCTTACGCTTTGACGTGTGCAATAAAATACATTTTCCGAGTTTTATTTTTAGTTTTGACATATAATAGCACGTACCTGTAAACAACCATAAAAAATAACTTATAAAATATAAAACGGAGTTTTGAAGTTTTCATTAGGTTATACGTGCTTTGGTTGCTTTTCTACATCTGCAAAAATAAGCATGCGAAGCAAGCAAAGCGTTCGTTGGCTTTTCCTTTACACTAACTAGGCTTTATGATAAGTCTGACAAAAGAGTCGAAGAAATTTACTAAAATAAAAACAAAACTTTAATTTAAACAATCGTTTTGCCACACAGGAACTGCTCATATTTTTGATAAAAAGCAAGTTATAAAATTAGCTTTCGTCTAATACAAGACTAACTCTCAAGACTGTTTCTAATACTCAAATAGAAAATTATTTTCCCTCATATACATAAAGAGTTTTTTTTTGTGAATATGAAAAGTCTTCCAAAATTATTTACGATTTTTTAAATAATGTCAAGATTAACGGAAATAACTATTCAATATTTTAGTTTTCCTTAAATGATAATAATTATATTTTAACAAAAGAATAAATACTACTACTAGCACCCTAATATAATTATTCCGACACACCAAATAAGTAATGTTAGTGTATCCTGTCATCGGCATTTATATATATATATATACATTTTAATATTATACATATGGGCAAAAATATGTCATTAAAGTAATATGTTAACCAAAATTAAAGAAAAACAATAACACAATAAAAAAAAATAAAAAAAAAATTAAATAGAAAATGAGAATGACATTGAATAATAAAAAGAAATACCCTGTAGGTGGTATTGTGGCAACAATCTGGGTGGAATCCATAGATTGGAATGAAAAAAAAAAAATCAACAAAAAAAAAAAAAGATTTTTCCCAGATATTGTTATATAGTATAATTTTAAAAACAATTTAAGGTTTTGATAGTTGCAATATTTTCAATGTCTGTCATGTCATTTTATTACAGACATAAAACAAAAAAAAAAACAAAAAAAATTTATATATATACAAGTCACAAAAGAAAAACAGCATGAGTATAGAAAAAAAAAACTTAACATTTTTATATAAGATATAACTCTAAGTACATGTTATTATGTGTTCGTCAGTGTATATGACATGTACAAAATAAAAAGGATATTATATTGTACTTCAAAAAAAGAACTTTTTTTCAAATACACTTTAAAATAAAAAAAAAATTGTATTTGTATCTTTTAAATTTTTTTTTTTTGAAGTATGTATTTATATTTACATGAGTAAAGCATTACTATAGTCTTGGGCACAATGAGAGTAGCCATGACGCAGCCATGAAAATTTCAAAATATCCTAAAAAACCTGGCTATCAAAGTTTAAAATAAGATTTAGGCAACTTTTATGTCGTTAAAAACTTTGATGGTTTCATTGCGTGCATAAATTGTAATGTATATGTTTAACATTTGAAGTAGTATTACCGCTTTGATGGCTACACTCATTGTGGTTATGTGGCATGATATGCTTGTAAGATAGTTGTGAGTTTAAAACCATAACGTCATCTACTTGTTCAAAATTTTTTTAGAAAAAAAAAATAATAATAAAATAGTGCAATGCAATGTGTCAATTTTACATTAGATACACGTTATACATTTATATGAATGTGAATGTAATATTTTAAAGAATTTTGATTTTAGAACTTTTTAGTATTTATATGTTTTTTAAAATTAATTTCTACTCCTGCGTAAGATTTAATCACAGTTTTATTTTAACTACTTTAAAACGAAAAACTATATTATATAAAAAAAAAACAAAAAATATTAAATTAATTAATACTCTTGTGTCGTGAAACACTCAAAATTCGAGCCCTTTTTGCGCTCAGTTTATTATTTATATTTATAGCCTATCTACAATGAACGCTATTGTTTCGCTCTCTACACGTAGCTATCTGGCAAGCTACAGACGTTGTCCTGACGCAGCCATTAAAAAAGTTGTTTAGCTTTTAACTTTTTCGTTTTATCTGCGTACTTAAATGTCAAATAATTGAACTATATTGAACTATCAGAATATTTATTTATTTATTAATTACGTACAATTATAAACATTTACACGCAATTTTGGGACCTTTTGGCAAATAGATATTGTGGGTTATTTTTATATAATTTTATATTGTTGTATCCTATTTATATATCGGTCATATTTGTTGAGTTTACACAGCTAGGGATCAAACCCGGGACCTTTCGCATGAAAGGCCGGCACCACAACCACAGCGACACCGCAAGTTATCGCTTGGATATTGTCAGAATAAAAAAATAGTAAAATATTTATAATGCTTAACCATTGAATAATTGTTATTTTATTCTGATATTAAATTTAATAATATTTTTTGTCTTTAAATTCAAAATAGCTACGCAATAAACTTTAAACTATTGAATATTTTTTAATGCATGAGATTTGTAAACAAAACAATGTCAAAAAACGCTGTCATGTACGTTTAATTGTGGACATTCCTTTGTTGACTACGTAATGAGAACGAAACTAGAGGGAATTGAGTGCGCAATTATAAATAGGCTATTAAAGAAATAATTGAGCAGCGACCGTCAATTTTGTGACCGAATAAGCCGATTAATTAGTTAATATTAAATCTTATTTTTGAAAGTAATTCGGTTTAAAGGTTAGCATTGGAAATTAAGCTTCAGCAATTACCAAATTTAACTACTTTACTCATCAAGTCGAGACTACTAATGAATTAAACTAATTTTTTTAAATTTTTTCAACAATTTTATTCTAATATGTCCCCTTCTCACAAAAATAATTTATTTATTTAAAAACCAAAAAAACTCCGCCCTTAATAAATCAAATAAAATTATTATCCATAAAATCGACTTAATTTTTGAATTAAGTAAAAGAAAAATTATTTCAGGTTCTTTTTTTTTATGTTATATATTATGTTATTATAATTCATAAACATGTTTGTCTGCCTATCAATTCATACCGCAATCGAACAGAGTATAACTTGCGTTAAAAGGAATTTTTTGTTTTTCTTTATTTTTGTTAAGCGTTGACACATTAAATTATCAAGGATAATGAGCCACAATTTTTATTTTTTTTTTCTAATACAGAAGTGTATATACATATATAGTTTAACTGGTTATCCAAGAAATTCTTGTTTTCTAATGTACAAACAGTTAGTTACGGTTGTCAGGATAATAATAATAAATTCTTATCCTAAGCACACAATAAAAAAAAAAAAAAAAAATTAAAACAATAAAAACTTTTATATATAACAGTGGTGCAGGGTAATAACTCCCAAGACCATTATTTCCTTACGGACCTAGGGCTGAATAAGTGAGACATAAGCCCCTTAGCGACTTAGGAATGTGCCATAACTCCCTAAGGAACTTACGACCTGATCGAACTCCCTTATACAGTCAGCATCTAAGGGGTTATTAGTAATATTAAAACATAATTTACATTTATTTTTACAACGTCAGTGACGGGTACGAATATAGACAGACCTTCTGGAACTATAATATCAAAAATAATTAGCCCTCAGTTTGGAATAGAATTCGAAATCATGATATTCCTTTTTTTAAAAATTATTTTTCCAAAATTAAGAAAACAATAATTTAACATATGAACTACATTTTAAAAAACTATTTTGAAAAAAAGGGCAATCCTAATTTCGTAAACCCAGTCTTACATACATGAATTCATAAATACTTTGGTCAAAAAGGGTCAACTTTGATTTTTTAAACAACTTAGAGACTTATGTCCCACTAAATGAGTCATATATCCCTAAAGTCCCTAAAGCAAAGATCATATTAACTATAGTTAATATGATCTTTGCCTAAAGGTTTCTAAAGAATTTATGATCCTGGGAGTTATGACCCTGCACCCTATAACAGTAACAATACGATTTATGTATGAAATATACCAGAAAAAAAATTTCACCACAATGATACATAAATATTATATAAAGTACGCAATATATAGCACACATGTTAATACAATTGATGGAAAAAAAAAAAATAAAAGAGATAAAAATTATATAAAAGAAATTGAAAACTCTATTGATAAAAACCTCTAATTTTTTTTTTGGGAAATTATTACATTACATTTGAGTTGTCATAAAATTAATATGTATAATTTAACAGTATCGGAAAAAATAATAAGCATAGGAAGTAATTAATTATAACAAATTAATCAATAATCATAGAATGCATATCAATATTTAATGTCAATTTTTTGTGAGTCAAACAAACTTAATAGTCTGAAAATTTTCCTCGCTTACATATCGTTGAATGTTTAAAATTCAAACGTATCAATTTGAAAAATGATTAAAATGAAAGAGGCTGTGACCCAGGTAGATCTCTAGCAGTATTACAATAACTTTTTTTTAACAAATCTTGTGTTGGATAAACTGCCAGGAGTTATAATTCCTAGCACCTTCTAAAAGTTATGCCATAGTTCGTTCGAAGATTAAACAGTTTATATTTATTTATTTATTAACAGTATCTTTCCTCCTACAATGATATAAGGGAGTTGAGCACGTCTTTACTTTTATTTTTTCCACTATTTGATTTCGTCTACTTAAATCGAACACCGTTTGTCTCATGTTGTTCTGAGTCCACCTCCTGATTTGGAACCAGCAAGAAAATTCCAGTGCAATTGATTCTTGTTATGCATTTCTCATTTTTCCTTAGTTTACATCTAATCCACCTTCTTTTCCTGATTTGCTTCACTATGGCGCTTCTTTTGTTAGTTCCCACAATGCTGCATTAAGTACGTATTCTGTTTGATCATAATAATCAGCATATTAATCTGAGATGTTTATTTCCAAAGATTTGTAATTTATTCCAACTGAAATTAGTGAGCAACCATGATTAGCATCCATATGTTAATGTAGATTTTACGCACTATATATTCTACAATACATATTTGGTCACTAACGGGACACTAATTTTATAAAAAAATATTATTTTTCAATAATTTGCCTCAAACCAGGTCATGAAACCTGTATTAGAATCGAACACGCAGTCTCTCAGTTAATTAGTCAAATCAACACCACCGAGGCCTATCAAAAGAGTTTTATATATAATTTGTTTATGCTACATGTTTAAAATGGCAAAAATTTTTATTCCAATTTTGTCCAACACTGTATAAATTCCATTCATTTCTTATAATCGGATTCTGTTTAATGATTATATGTGTACATTATGATGCCTTATGTAAGCGAAATAAAATTTATCATTACCATAAGGATATGTTTTTCGAATTCTTAAATATCTATATAGTTAGAGGGTTAATGGTAATAATACCATTCACTTTCAATATTTTTTGTTGTTGCTATTGTGTTAAAAATTATTTAGCGTGTAAATGAATTAAATGAAAGGAAAAGACGCAATAAAATGCAATTTAGTGATGCCTTTTGGACAAGGGAATTTTTATTGTTTTTTTTTTTTTTTTTTTGACAATTCAAATTAAAATATTGAGAACATATGAATTTAATTTGGTTGCGTGTCGAATTTTGGTTTTATATGTATTTTTGCTTGCTTTTTTTTTTTATTTAATTGCCATCACGGTTTAATGGGATCATTTTTGTGCTATGTTCGGCATCGATAATTTTTCATAAATAAAATCTTTTTTATGGTGCGTTAAGAGAACGTTTAATACGTTTTTGGTGTTTTTTTTTTGTGTTTTTTTGCTTTCTTTGTAATTTAAGATAAATTACTAATAATAATGTATCTTTTGTTAAAAGTGTTCTCTTAAAAAAATTATTGAATGAACGGATGCATTAACTTTATTAATAAGTTTATCATTGTCAGAATAATATACAGGGAATTAAGAGAAATTATTTTAAATATAATATTGATTGAATTTTAAGATTTTTTTTTTGGATTTTTTTTTATGAAATTTTATATTATGGACATTAAATTTTTTAAAAGCGTTTTTTTTTTTTTTTAAATCATTGTTATGGAGATCATATTAGATTGGTATCATGAGGTTTTTGAGAATTCATAATCAGGCTATTCTCTTGTTACAGATTTTTAACATATGATATATTTTTAAAACCCAGTAATTATGAATTAGAAGGGATTCAGTTTAGTTCTTTATTTAGGAAAGTTTTCGTGTTGGAACCTCGATTATTTCACAAGATTTTTATTGTGGCGTGCTTTTACTTAATTAAGGAAGGTTTTTTCAGGTTGGACAAATCTTAATTTACAGTATTTTATCCCGTTAGTCTTAATGGAAAAAGAAAACCAAAACTGTAGTTTTATATCCCACCAATTTAAGTACATTGCCAGTTACTGACAATAAGGTCATAAGGGATTCACTATGGCAACGAAACATTATTTAGAAATTTTTTTCGATTTTATGCCCTTGGTCTCATCATCCGTCGTCTAAAAACTGACTTGATTCTTTTACTAAGAAAATTGTAAAATTACCGCAACTAAAGGCTTGGTGATACAATAGTTAGAGTGCTGGCCTTTATTTCGAAAGGCCCATGTTCGAATCCCATTAAAAACAAAAATCTATTATTTGATATTCGACTCGACTTAGCTAACATTCGCCATTGGGTTCCAAATAAATAGCACAACTTATTATTAAATGATGGCACAACTTATTATTAAAAACTCATTAAAATACAATAAAATAAATAATATCAAGAAATAATTAAATTGAATAATATAACTCACAGATACAGAATTTAAATATTTTATTGAAAATTAAAGATTTTTCTAAATGTTATACCTACTATCTCATGTTGAAATTGTATGTGTACTTCATTAAGATCCTATATTTCTTCTAATGCCTTAGTCCCATAGCCAAGCCTAAATATCTATTTCCTTAGCTATGTATGTATAAAAGAATTCGTTCCTAGAGTTTGACTCGCGTATAAACAAAAAAAAAATTGAAATAATTAGAATATAATATGTTCCCCCTGTGCTAAAATGCAACAATGGTATAGACAGGCTTATTAGCCTAACAGTTGAATAGTTATTACATAAAAGAATAATTCTAGGAAAGTCAATATAATTTTATATATTATATATCTTGAAAATATTTACCATTCCACCATTAACTTTTCTTCTTGACTTTAAATTGTCATGTGCATTATTAATATATTCCTTTGATGTATAATTTTAAAAATTTTATCCCCACATTAAACTCATTTTATAAAACGTTCAATTATTAAACAGTCACTTACTTATTTTTTTTTTGTTTAAATAACAACCTGTCAACAACTATGAGAGATCAATACTGCCCATTATCATCATTTAAATTTTAAATAACTTAATTTCTTAAATAAAAATTCCTAAAAAAACAAAAAAAAATGAAAAAAAAAACATCAAATCCATCCATAAAAATTGATGGACATAAATGAAATCCACCCATAAATGGTTGATTTCTTATTATATTCATATATATATTGACCAGAATTACACTGATTCTATCAAGAAAAACTTTTTCTTAACTAGATATTTTATAAATGATTTAATTTAAAAAAGAAAAACTTCTAATAAAAGACTTTAAAACACAGTATAACCGGCGGTAAAACAGTAGGAGGTACAGCAGCATGTCACAACGTCAATATAAAGAATAAAAATCAAAATCAAAAACATACAAAGAAAAGGGCAAAGTTTAAATTAAAGGGAATACTTACTTATTAACAATATAAAAAACAAAACTAATAAGAGTTACAGAATTTATACCGCAATCAATCATTTTTATAAACATGACATTGTTGAAAAGTTTGAAAAAAAAAAAACATAAACATCAAAAGAAAATTTTAAATGCATGGAATTTTCCTTTTATACCCGTATGGCAATAGATCAAAGGGTATAATAAATTTGTCATTACGTTTGGACGCAGAGAAGGAGGGCGGGTAGATATAGACTCAAGTGTATGGATAGCATCAGAATAGAAAAATAATTTATTTATTTAGCTATATATGTCCGTCAGCCCGTCTGCACGATAACTCAAAATACTGCAGTGGGGTCGAGTAGCTGCCATACAACTCCTTCTTTTATATGAGCATTACACTACACCTAATGAAGCTGTATGTTTGAAATTTTGCCAAAAGTAATTAACAAGATGATATAATGTTTATATTACAGTCATACGGGTACCCCAGAGTTGACCCGGTCTACTTCTACTACACTCTTCCTCGTTTTTTTCAGTTTTTCTTCTTCTTGTAATACTTTTTTTTAAATTTGAAATTCTATATAATAACCGTTGTTTTTTTTTGAAGATTTGATTGAGTACAAAAATAAGTAGAATAAAGATTAAAGAACGTTCGTAAACATACAACACATCTCTTCCGATAAGTAAATGATGACTTGATGAAGTGATTAAAATCTGGAGAATATTACATATTTTTATTCTTAATCGGATTAGATTTATTCTGATTTGGATTTTCGAAAAATTTCGAAATTTTTTTTAAATAATTATTCATTATAAATAATAAAGGGCCTCAGTGGGTTAGTAGGTAAGCATTTGGCTTATAAATCGAGGGAGGGCCGGTTCGACTCCCGTACGGGTCATGCATTTTTTTAATTGAAAAAAATTATTGAAAAATATTTTTTCTTTACAAATCCCCATGGTTACGAAATTTTAAAGTATACAAATTTATAATATAAACATAGTAAATAATATTACTTATAAATTGAAAAAAGTTATTTAAAATAGGCGAATAATATTTTAATTATATAATATCGGTGACGGGTACATATTTGGGGTTGGATTCGAAATCAGGGTATTCTCTTTTTCCAAAATTAAAAAAAAATACAATAATTTTACATTGAAACTACATTTTGAAAGGCTATTTTGAAAAAAGGGTAATCCTGATTTTGTAACCATGAATTCATAAATACTCTCGAATAAAATATGCTTCCTAATATAGTATCTCGCATAGATACATATACAAAAACATATTGTTAAAAATCTAATAACTTTTATATATTATCATAATTTTAATTATAAATATCAGAAAAGACTTTCAGAAATTATTTCAAAATTTTGATTTTAATATATTACGTTCAATCACACAATTTTTAGGTCACATAATTTAATAACTCAAAACTTAATAAAGGGAGTTAACTCATAAGTGACGCATTATGGCTCATTATAAACTCCTTAAAAGGACTTATGACCGACTTGTAAAGAGACTTATGTCCCATGTAAATATTTTAAAATGGGCCAAAAGTCTCTTAGTGACTTATGTCCTACTAAGTAAGTCATAAGTTCCTGAGAGTTCTGACCCTGCAATTTACGGATCAACTTAAGCATATTATATCTGCAATGGAACGTTACAAGCTCTTTTATTTTTCAATACATTAAAAATAATTTCTAAAATTTGTTAATAAATGTGTATTTGATTTAATTTATTTGATTTGATTAATTTTCAAGAGTTTTTATCAATGAATTTTACAGCTCACTACACTCTAAATTCTGTAAATAAATGTTGTATAATCTTTGAACATATTTTTTGTTTTTCTGAAATCTAATCATACTCTAAAGCATATTATTTTGAAAAATAAACTTACTTTTAATGCCAATTTTACCTAAAGAAATTATTTTCAACTTAATTTAACTGAAAAAAAATTAAAATCAAACCACAAAAATTGAATTTATTCATTGAATTTTAATGGAAATTTTCATGAGTTCCCTTCAAACCAAAAACCTAAAAACAAAAATATTATTTTTAAAATTATTGTTTTACATGACGTTTGGCTTTGATTTTCTTTCTTTTGCTCAAAAAAAATTTCTTTTGAAGTTTTTTAGATTATTTTTATTTTAATCTTTAATGCATTTGAGAACCCCCTGGAGTTAATAATTGGATTTGGATCTAATATGGGAGTCTGATAGCTGTTTTTAAAAGGCATTTTTAAGAGGCATGTTTAAGAGGCATTTTTAAGAGGCATGTTTAAGAGGAATGTTTAGGAGGCATGTTTAAGAGGCATTTTTAAGAGGCAACCAATATTGACCGGTAAAACCGGTAAACGGGTTTACCCTTTACCGGGATTGGATGCCCTAATTGGATCTAATATGGGAGTCTGATACCTGTTTTTAAGAGGCATTTTTAAGAGGCATTGTTTGTTTGTTTCTACTAATGTTTTTAGTCCTATACATTATATGAAATTTTAACTTTTTTATTTCGAACATATTATGAATGTGTGTATATGGTTTAAAAGTTATATTATGAACTCTATGTGATACTATAGGACATTTTTATTATGCATATATGTATGCTCTTTTCACATGAATGTGGTTCTTTTTTTACATGAAATGTGTCTACTTTAAAACGAATTTGGTTGAATTTTCGAGTTAATTATATAGGAGTCTGATAGCTGGCTACCAATTTCTTTAAACATTTTTATTATGCATATATGTATATACTCTTTTCACATGATCTTGGTCCTTTTTTACATGAAATTTGTCTAATTTAAAATGAATTTGGTTGAATTTTCGAATTAATAATATGAGAGTCTGATTATTAATACCATATATGCTAGATACCAATTTCTTTATGCATATATGTATACTCTTTCCACATGATTTTGGTCCTTTTTTACATGAAATTTGTCTTTTAAAATGAGTTTGGTTAAATTTTCAAATACAAATGATAACTAGTTCTGAATTTTCAAATAAAGGAAGTCTTCATTTAATTAGCTCTGTTTCTTAGGATCCAGTAGTCGGGTCAACATATTTAAAAAAAAGGTACCGACCGATTTTATAATAGAACTTACATATAGCAAGAAAACTAAAAATAGTTCGATTCTTCGAAATTCTTCGATTCAAAGAAGGATCAAATTGATTTAAAATTGACAAATTTCATTTAACAAAGGGACCATGTTCATTTGAAAAGAGTATATATATAAATATTTTAAAAAAATTTTCTATAAGGCATTATATATTAAGAAAAAATCGAAATAAATCGGCATTATGCTGCATGTTATTGATGTTTTTTCTTATAATTTTATTGTATAAAAAGAGTCTAATAGAGGAGTAAAAAAAAATTACAACAATGGAGACGGGGTGTCCAATGTTTTAAAGTTGTTTTCTTTTTTATTTTTTATTGTATAAATTTTTATATAAATAAAGTTGTTTGTTTTTCTAAATTCTACAACAATGTTTGTTTTTTTTTTTTTTAGAATTTGATTATATCTATGGGAAAAATTATTCATTATTATTATTGATTGAAATGTAGTTTTCATAAGGAAAAACGTTTTTGTTTTTTTTTATTTTTCATGTTTTTCTGTTGTCTATTCAATATTCTGTGAAAAGCATTTTCAATAAAGATTTTTTTTTTTTTATTTCTCATTGGACATTGAATTTACGTGACTAGATTATTACGCTCATGGGGATATTTTGCACACACATCTATTGAAGCATTTAAAATAAACTAGTATAGGGGAAAAAAAACACCAGCAGCATATTTTTTTTTTAAAAATTTGTTGATTCAGCAGTTTGGTTGATTTGATGATTTATAAAACTATAGGAAAGTAAAATTTTCTGAATCTATAGATATTTTAGAAACTAAGGAATTGTATATTTTTTCGCAAAACTTAAAAAATTAATAAAATATTATGTTTGTTAAAATTAAGGGCCTTACCTAAATGACGACGTACGGCGTATATTTTCTGTCAAAATAATTTTAAATACATATAATTATGTGGGAGCTCCCGAAATACGCAACGTACCATATGTCGGGTTTTTAAAATTTAAAAATTGACAAAGCGTGTACAATTTTGTTATTGTTTTTTGTTATGTTGTTATGGTGACGTTTTGTTGATATTTAGTAAATAAAACGTTTTAAATTTAAATCTTCTAAAACTTCAATATCATCGAAATCCATTTTACAAAATTTAAAGAAAAAAAAAATTAAAAATAATACCAAAATTAAAAACGCTATTTTTTATATGAAATCAATATTCAAAATAGATTTTTTGACAAATTAAAAATGCGCGTACCGATTTCGGGATATGTCGACGTGTCGACGTACGACGTATGGTACGCTTTTGATTAGGTAAGGTCCTAAAGTTAAAAAAAATGTATAATATGTGTAAAAGAGATTTTGGTGTTAATATAGTTTTAAAGAGTTATTTTTTTTGTAGTTGCAACGCATGCTCCATCTTCTTGTCACAGACTTAAGTGTGAAGAAAGAATTTGCGTGTTATATCTAATAATTCACTGAGATATAATTTTTTTTAATTAAATAATGTAAGGATCTTCAAGATCTGTAGAATATGAGAAAATTGGGTTTCACCTACTGTTAACCTTGAGCAAACTGATGTTGAAATGCTTGTAATACCTAAAGTTCGTTTATCTGCATAATTGTAATGCGATTTTAACCCACCAAAACCACATCCATTTTGAAATAAGATTGAGATAAACTTTAGGAAAGGATCTATGATACAAATGTACCAGTTTGGTTACGAAAATAAGAATTTGGAAGTACTTAAGTTTAGGACATTTACGATTTTCGAATTATGTGCTATGGAGAAAATTTGATGGGATGTTAAGAAGAATTCAAGATCAATTCGTTTAGGATAAGAATAAACCACAATTTTGTGACGTAACTTTTAAGTTATAATCTTTTTTTATCTGATATATATAGCTAGATCTTTTCATTTTGAATGACAATTTTGCCACATATAGTTTAGTGTAATGGCCTAAAAAGTTTCTGTAAAATTTGGTTGGTCAACCGCAGTGGATTCGATTAGCTGCCATACAACTCCTTCTTTTATATGAGCATTACACTACACCTAATAAAGCTGTATGTTTGCAATTTTGCTAAAATTAATTAACCGGATAATATAATGTTAATATTACGGTCATACGGGTAACCCTGAGTTGACACAGTCTATTCTACCACACTCTTCCTCGTTTTAATTAACAATAATAATAGAAAGTGTATCAGAATATTTTTTCAAGTTATAAGATACAGCTTAATAAACTTTTTAATATTTTTGTCCACTCACATTTCTTCATATTTTTATCAAATAATCTAATATGACAGTTACAAGAACGGTTTTTCTTAAGTCAAATATTTTAAAAATAAGTTAAAATTATTTTAAGGGTTGAATATCAGCAAAGTTTTCTAAACATGAATGCATAGGCAATGTTGGTATGTCAAGTATGAATATACATAAATTGTTTCAGGGGCTATTGAAATCTGTTTGTTTACATGGTCAATCATTAGTGCAACGTTTTTAAAATACCTTTTGAGCTACTGAAGCACATGAAGATAAGACTTAATATTCAATTGCCGTAAATCATGTTAATAAAGTAAGTACGGAGCTACCAAGTTTTTTAGAAATTTAAATTTTAGTAGTTTTTTAATTTTTTAGAATTCAACTTGGATAATTGAACATTAATAATTTCTAATCTCAAGTTGCATTTACTCATTAACGCGAAACTTAGTCTTCAAAAAAATTCAAGTCGCATTTTAATTAATACACAGTCACAATATATTTATAATAATTAAAAATACTTACTTGTTTTCACCCTCTCATTCAAAAGCTTCTTCAAATTCAAGGTTGATTGGTCAGGGTTAAGAAGCTGTTATCATAAAACCTAGACCTTCAAAAAAAAAAAAAACAATAAACTTTACCAAGTAAAAAAAAATAATATCAAAATAAAGATAAGGGTTAGACAGGATGTAATAAATCATTTACAGGCGATGTTTATATACTTATTAACTTTTATATAAATATGTATATACAAAAAATCACAATAAATAATATACATTTAAAATTAATGTACCTATGCAAAATAAAAATTTTACCTTGAACTTTACAAGTAAAAAAAAAACCAAAACAAAATTTTAACTTAATATAAAATCGCTTGTAATAAACTTTAACAATCATAATTCGTCCCTTTTTTTAATGAAAATTATAAAAATTTATAAAAGAAAAACAAGTATATGTAAAAAAAAATTTATTTTAAATGAATGAAATCCTTTCGTCCTTTGAAATTTGGTGTTTAGTAGAATTTTTTTTTAGATTTAACGTGCTTTATAGCAAACAATTTATATATTATTTATAAACAAAGTAGTATATAAATAAGTAATATATAAGAGGATAATCATACAAAAAGGATTAAACTTGACAAGTAACAATTAAAACAAAAAGAATAACGCTTAGAAAGTAAAAATTACTTATACATTAACAAAAAATTAAAAATTGTACATTAAATTTGGTTTTGTCTCATTCGACATTTGAAACTGTTGAATCTTGATTTACTTTTAAGGGCAGATTCTTTTTAGAATATCATTAATTAGATTCTGATAATTATATTTAATAAAATTTTGCAGGACCTTCGTTTTGCTTTTTAAGAAAAAGTCCTGTAGCATTTCAACAAATTTAAATGTTGTTCAGAAACAGTTCACATATAGCTGAAATTGGAGATAACCGAATTTTGAATAGAGTAACACAAAATAGGTCAAAAGAATCGTACACCTCAACTTAAAAGTTAAAAAAGTGTATTACTAAAAAATTGAGGCACTTTTTAAGAATACTTATATTAAATATTATTCTAAATAATAAGAGTTTGGAAAGATATGTGAAATGATTTTAAATTTTTGTGAAATATGTGTCACATGATTTTAAAACCGTCATGTAATAAATCCCCTGTTATTTCTCATTGATAAATAAAAATAAGATCACAGATCCTTATTTCACATTGAATAAGAAATATAATCCGGAATTCTGTATTTATTTTTCAATTTAAAAGATTGAATTGAAAGAGAAATAATATCCCAAAATTTTAATTTTCAAAAAGGGGCGTAATTTCACATTTAATAAGAAATAACACCCCGCAGTCTTATTTCTTACACCTTTGTATATAAAAGTCTTTAAGTTAGGAAGAATTTTATAATTATATTAGAAAACCAGTTATCCCCCTTTTCAGTTATCCCTCCTTGATTATTTATAAATATGTAGGCGAGATTCTAAATTAGGAGGAATTCTAAAGTTAGATTTAAATAGAGTTGGTTTGAAAAGTGGAATATCTACTCTTTTTTTTTGGTTCAAACTTAAGGATCCCTCCAAAATATCATCATATTTTATCATTTAATATCGGTAATTAAACCCTAAGGTTTAAATTGCCATCGAAAGACAAATAACACTTCGGGGCTTTATTTCGTTTAGTCCCTACGACCGGGATTAATTTACATATTTTACAAAAGATAAACCATAATTTAAAAATTTATTTATGAAAATTAGATCAAAGTATTAATTGTTTGTTAATTAGAGTGCTGACCTTTAATGTGACCGAGTTCGAATCTCAGTGAAAGTTAAAAAAACTTTTCTAATTTTCGACGCGACTCAGCTACCATTTGCCATTGGATTCATGGGCAATAATTAATCAAGGCATAATTAATATCATAATTAATCAAGGCTTAATCAATAATTAATATTTGTATGTCTTTAATAAAAAATACATTAATACAACAATATAAACGAATAATTTAATTGAATAATGTAACTCACAGATATAGAATATTACAATATAAATAAAAATAGAATTGCATCTATTGAAAATCTAAGACGTTTTTAAATGTTAAGGCCTAGAACTATCTCATTTTTAAAGTGTATGTGAAATTTATTAAGATCAATTCTAATAACACGAATTTAATATGATCCTCTGTTACAACATGTACCTATGGAATAGAAGGGCTTAAGCCTAACAGTTGAACAATTATCGCTTAAAACAATTTAAAAGTTCATAAATTCGCTAATCGAACTTCTTATCTTCAATTTTATTAATCATCAACTGTCACCTAATCATTGACTAAAATTTAGTTAAATATTTTAATTTAAAAAATTACAATTCCAACTAAATTATCCATACTAAAAATTTTTGAAAGTTTAATAAACTTTAACCTTCTAACACTTGTATCTCTGCATACATTGTATCTATATCTTCCAAAAAAAAAAAAAATTGAAAAACCATGTCTTAATTAATGCCAAATAATATAAATGTCTAATGTTTATGTCAACAGACTAAAAATATCAATTAAATATTAAATTTATTCTTTTTTTTTGTTTAAATTTTTTTTAAGTCATAACTAAAAATATTATTATTAACATTTTTTCTGATTAAATTCAGTTAAAACAAAACCCATAATAAAACTTGACAAGCGCTTAATAACGCAAACATATCACGCTCAAGATTTTAAAATTAATTGTTCAATTAAATATAAATGTTTAAATAAAAGTGTATATTTTTTAACGAAAATAAATTCTGAAATAAATTTTATTTTTTTATTTTTTTAATTAAAAAATGTTATTGAAGCTACGTTTTTTTTTTGCAAAATCAAAATAAAAAAAATTATTAATAATAAAATATTATAAAAAAACACAACAATTTAAAATTTTAAAATTCAAAAGACTCAACATCAATTAATGAAAAACGACAAATTCAAACTAATAAATAATAATTTAAAAATAATTAATAATAATTAACAATAATTTAAATACTATACTATGACTATTATTATAATTGCAAATATAAATATGTATAAATATGTATGTATAAATATAATTAAAAATTTTTATTAACTAAAAATAACAGCTATCAATATGAGATAACTATCATCATTACAAACACCATCAAGACACTTAAAAGATTTAAAAAAAATTAAATTCAAGTAATAAAATTTATATTTTAAAAATTAAATTGATATGGAGTTGTTCCACTTGATAAAATATTACTAAAAAAATAAACAAATGTAATTACATACTCACTCCACTTTACAGATAGACGAAAAATCTAAATGATTGAAAAGTTTAAAAACGTGTGCAATCAAAAGCTTTAAGACCATGATCGAATGTCTTCTCACTGCAAGCGTTGCTTTGACGTTTAGGTAGAATTCATTAGGAGCAATTTACTACTTTTGCTCGCGTTGAAATTTAATTATTTTGTTTTTTAAATTTTAATTATTATTTTTTTTTAATTATATAACATTTTTTTTTAAATATTAAGGACCTTATTTTATAATTTATTATCAATCTACCAAAAGTATTTTCAATGATATTTGTAAAAAAACCAAATAATTCAATTTGGAAGATAAAGAATAACAAAGTCACGCTAGCATTTCATCTTTATTTTATTTAGAACGTGAATATTGGATTCACCTTATGTTTTATAAAAGCATTCCAACTAAAACAGGTGGTACTTTATCAAAGAAACAATTGTTAAACTCATAAGAATACTTGAATTAGACTAAATATTTATAAAACTTTTGTATATATCATAAATGTCAAAAGTTTTTGTCAAATTGACATTAAATTTCCAAAAAAAGTCAATAAAATACGAATAAAAACTAAAAATTAATAATTCAAAATAAAATTTTTTGGCAGATGCCAATACACATAACTGTAACAGCTGTCATTAGCTGTCAGTTGATATCATATGATTTTGTATGAAT
Source organism: Dolichopus griseipennis (assembly GCA_963082915.1). Classification (NCBI taxonomy): domain Eukaryota; kingdom Metazoa; phylum Arthropoda; class Insecta; order Diptera; family Dolichopodidae; genus Dolichopus; species Dolichopus griseipennis. The sequence goes on from CAUJBZ010000190.1 coordinate 163,894, forward strand.
GACATTTCTTATAACTAACTATAATAGTCATAACAATCATTCATTATCATTAGTAGTAATAAATAAAACTTTCGTCAAGTCATAAGTATACAAGATAGTTCACACAAATCATATATATGATATTGTACGACATTGGGAGCGTATGCCTACGTTTTACATTTTTGACTTTCATACACTTGGGTATTTTTATTAATTCCTCCAAAGAAGGACGATTACTTCATTCAACTAGTCTTTACAGTAACAACCGGTTATTAATAACTAAATATTCTATTATTTAGTATTCTAATCTTATGAGGTAAGTGTTCAATGTAATAAAACTCAATTGTAAGTTGTATTTATAAAATAAGGCTATCGGTTAAAAAAATTTCTAAACTTTATATAACTACTTCACATTCTTTTAAATAGTATAATAATAAAATTTAAAAATTTATTAAACATATTATTATTTAATTTTTTTGAAATTTTTTTTTTATTTAATTTTTATTATTTTTATTTTAAAAATAATAATTGTGTCATAAAATATTTTGTTATCCTTAATTGGTGACCATTATTTAATACTTGTATGGTATTATAATTGATTAATCAAATTATTCAAATAATTTTTAAAATTAATTAAAAAAAAAGTATATTTACTGTTAAAAAAACTTTTTTTTATTAAATAAAAAAATACTTAAAATTATTTATTGATTAAATGATCAATTAGCGGCACGTTATAACGTTCAATGTAATTTTAAAAATTACTTAAACATTTTTTTAATATGAGTTTTAATTTAACGAATAAAATATTACTTACCTGTCAAAAAATGTTAACTTTTAATTTTTATTTGAAAAATTTTTTTAACAGATACGTCTTGTACTTATTTCAATCTTTTATGGTGTGGTTGTTGTTGATGTTGTTTTTGTTCTTTATTTTTCATATTTATACTTGTTGAAATTTTTTCACATTTTTTAATTAATAAATTTTCATTAAATATAACTAAAAATCCATTTCTAACTAATTTAACTTAATTTTTTATTAATTTATAACATATGTTAACTTATCTTGCGTATTAAATTTTAGTTTCTTAATATTTTGATATTTAAAAAATTTGTTGTTAAAGTTATTAAGAAAATGTTAACAGCTAATATGATTAGTAACCAAGGTTGAATGAAATGAACTCTAGTAATTTCTTTAAATATATTAGAGATTCTGGGTATTTTAATAAGCGTTTTTATTCATAAATATACCGCTAGGTGAATTAGCAGCCAAATTTCAAAACTTTTTTTTTTGAATTAAAGTTGGATGTCTTAAGAATCGTTGTCTTATGGAATCTAAGAGAATTTCAAGATTAATGAATCATAATATATAATTGTATTTCCAATTGCAAACCATAGCTCTTTTCAGCTCAAATAAGATGTTAATCTATAAAACATTCTCCTTCGGTACTAAAATTACTGTTATTTATAATACAGATTCATAGAATCATGATACTCCTTAAAGGATTGGAAAAAGGATTAAAAAAAAAGTGATTACTAAACAACATCATAAAACTGTCCCTGCCATAGTAAATCATTGAGTTTCGCACTAAATGATTTTTCAACTAACTATAACTTGAAGTGTAAAGGAAATTTATTTAGAAGTTATTTAGAAGAACTAATATTAATTTTTTATTACTGTTCTATCTTGTTCTTGCTCTTAGGAATTCATTAGTTTTGATATACCGGAATATTACTTTTCATTTCCAGCCGACACTGTTACCAACTTAATACTCATTCATTCTCGCTGATAGCAAATTTTCAGTTGATCCTCCGATATTCAGCTATTACTCTTGGTTCTAGCGAAAACTGCTCCGAACTGCTGCTCCGAAGTATTTCACTATATTTTGGAATTATTATTATACTTGTATTATGGTAGCACTGTTTGTTCAATCCATCCTATCTGTCATTTCATTCAACTCAATCCGTTATTAAATATGGGTGTGGTTAAAGTAGCATTTAAATCTACTCATTTTTTTACTTTTGAATTTAGTTACTTTTAAACATATTTTAACTGATTTTAGCGACTGTTAGTTAAATATTAAAAAAAATGCGTTAAAATGCAATTATTGTAAAATTTTTTTTTTTAAATTATAAATAAAAAAAAATTCACAGTAAAAAAAACACATCGCTAATTAGTTGAAGAGATTTAGTTGAAAATTTATTACTGGTAATAAAATAAAAATGATTAGCTTTTTGCTTTTGCTATTTTTAACTTAATTTAACTGTGAGATAAATTAAAATAAAATATTAGACTATAATGTGTGTGTGTGTGTTTTGCCTTTCTGCAATCGAAATTTTAAAAAATAAAAAAGTAAACTATAGTTAGCATAGTATAGTATCATAAATTTTAATTTTAGTGAATATATAGTAGAAAAGTTAATATTTTGTTAATAAATAATTTAAATTTAATTTTAAATTAACATGTCATGCAATAAATATGATGGTAAATGCGTAATTTTTATAAAGAAAGTCTTAATAGAATTAAATGTTCTGTTGGTTTTTTTTCTGAACTAAGTATTCAATGTACAGGCGACGTGTCATGGAGCCCCGGGCCATTATGCATTAAAGGGTTATGACCCATCAGGGAAGGATTTGTTGCCCAAATATTGTTGCGGAAATATATCGATGTGACACATTACTCTAAACCAAATTTAGGATTTAATGACTCATTTAAAATTGAAGGGCAATGTATCTCACCAGCTATGGGTACAAAACCACAAAAATCTTTAGGATCTTATGACCCACCAAACATTATGGTGATAGGCTGGGCGGCACAGTGGTTGAGTGCCGACCTTTTATGCGAAAGGTCCAAACCAATTCTAATAAGAAAAATATAATATGACCCCCTGTTCCAACATGTACTTATGGTATAGACAGGCTTATTTGCCTAACAGTTGAACAGTTAGCGCAAAAAAAAACAAAAACCATTGAAGTTATTTTTTAAATTAATGTTGAAAATTATAGAGGCATTAAGATTCATTGTTAGTGAGACAATACACCGTAAAATACTAGTATAAAGCATATTAATCATTTTGTATTATGTATATGAAATATCTTTAGAATATTTTTAGGTTGGTCATAAAATCCTAAATTATGAGGTTTAGTACCATTTTGGTGCTAAATTATTTGGATTATAGGTCCCACAAATTTTAAACATTATGACTCACTGATAGTCAGATGACACTGATAGTGAGATATGCCCAAATTGAATTGGCGTAATAGTCCGGAGCCATATGACACGTCGCCCAATGGACATATCGTTTTACCTACCTTCATTAAAATTTATGTGACATTTAGTGTTTTTTTTTTTCACTAACTTTTGATATATAGTGAAAATTAATGAAAAATTTATTACTATTTGTTTTTATTTTCTCTTTTAATTATTATGTGTTTACGCCTTCCCATATCTTGTCTCTTTAAAATAAGTTTTTTAAAAAAAATGGTTGGTTTTTTTAAAGAAACTCAAAAGAGTGAAAATTTTAGAATTTGGCGAACAAGTATTTAATTGAAATAAATAAATTTCAAAATAATTGTTATTTATGTGTTAAATGTCAGTATTAATATTTTATTTTTAATTTTTTTTTTATTTTATGGCATTTGTAATTTTAATTACCTGGGTTTGGTCAAAAAAAAAATATGTGTTTTTTTGAAATTCATTAGTTGCTTAATTTATGAATCATATGCATTCATATATTATATAAAAATTAGAAATCATCGTTTATATGTTAAATTAAAAAATAAAAAAAGTTATATAAGTATGTATAATTATTAAATTTTGAAATAAATGTTTGAAATATAGTATAAATGTTGTGTATAAAATTTGTTAAACCAGGAATTGAGTATGTTTTAATATTTTTTTAGAGCAAAATTTTCTCAGTCGACATTCCTTCAATCGATAATTTCTCAGTCGATATTATGACCCAGACACGTTTAACAAATGTCAATAATTTGACTTGAAAGCCACCCATTGAAACTGTGCGGTATTTCTTTGTATAGTGTGCGACTTTAACGCACCAAAAACACATTTTTTTTGAACCAACCTTTAGGAAGGAACCTATGATACAAATGTAAAGTTTAGTTACGGGGATGTGTATATTGAAGGATTTTGAAGTTGTAGGGAGGTTATTTTGGAATTTTTGATAATGGGGGATATTGAGGGGAATGATTTTAATATTTTTCTGAAATTTAATTAAGTCGTACACATACGAATTACTTACTTTAGGAAACAGATTGGACGGAATATGGTTTCATAATCTCGACATACGCATAACAATTTAATTTAAATTTTAAAAACTTTAGCATGGTCTTAATAATAGATCTAACGAATTTTAAAACATTATACAAGCGACATATACCAGACATCGTTTAACTTCATGTATCTCTGAAATGATCTTATTAACAGCAGTTTTTTGTGTATGAAAATAAAATACAAAAAGATGTAAAATCAAAAATTGTAGACTTTAAACAAAACAAAGTTTAAAAACGAAAGAAAATGTATTTGAGCTATTGAAAAATTACTAAGAGTTTTAATGGGTTTGGATTCTACAAAAGCTTTCCTTGAAATATTTAGCAATTTTATTTCCAAAGTTTGAAGTAAAATATTTAAATGATGTCTGAAATGAAAATCTATAAAAATGTTTTAAAAAAAAAAATGAGAAAGAGTGTAGTAGAGTAGACTGTGTCAACTCTGGGATAACGGTATGACCATAATATTCACATTATATCATTCGGTTAAAAATTCATATATCGTCCAAAAGGAAGTAAAAGTTGAAAAGCAGCTATTCGAATCTCGTTCAAAACATCAACTTTATTTTATTCAGACGTTGGCCATTAAAGTTAACTACTATTGAAAATAAATTTTAAACATCCACCTTTATTAGGTATAAAATGAAGTTCATATAAAAGATGAAGTTTTATGGCAGGTACTCGAACCCACTGCACTACCCCAGGCACAAATTTTGTACAAACTTTTGTCATAAAACTAAACTACTTTTGACAACATTTCAGAAATTTAGTTGCAAAAGGTACAGACAAACTAATACTCATATAAAAGAAGTTGTATGGCAGGTACTCGAACCCACCGCACCACCCCAACTAAACTAAATTTTGCACAAACTTTTATCATAAAACTAAACTACTTTTGGCAAAATTTCTAATATCCACCTTTATCATGTATAGAGTTATTTTCAGATAAAAAAGAAGTTGTATGGACCTTTGAGTCTATATCTTATCTGCGACACAAACGTAATGTCAAATTTAGTACACTCTTTTGACTAATAGTCATACGGGTATAACAAGTTTAAAAATCTTTAATTAAAAATTTCTATTACTCTAAATTCAATTAAATGTATAATAATTTTATTTATTTCAACAATTTTTCAATTTTTTGCATTCATTTGTTTCAGATAAAATCAGATTAATACAAATATAAATTCAAATATCTTTAAAACTAAATTAAATTAATAATAATTTATTAACCAAATCAATTAAAATTCCTTTCATATTAAAATTTTTTATTTTTTTATTTGACATTTAAACGAATAAAAAATAAAATTAAATATATAAGTATCTAAATGAATTCTATTCACGATAATAAGTTTAAAATATAACTTATAATTATTAACTGCCCATTTAAAAATTTATGTGACATAAATTACATACACTATTTTATACAATAGTATCATAATTTTTAGTATTAGAAAAAAAAATTGTTTTTATTTATTATTCTAATAAAAAAAGAATTAAAAATGTTTCTTTGTAAAAACGTTCGTATAACATTAACAACTTATAATGGTGTACACAAATCATATTTAATTATAATTGAAGTATACTTAGGACTTTGAAATCAAAAAAGTACAGCACACGGCTTTATTATTAATAAAGTTCAGATTAAAATCTGTTCATGTGGATCAAGAGTTTAATGAGTTTTACAAGATAAAGAGTTGAAACTTCGCACATGTTCCAAATGAATTAAGCTAATTTCTTCCTCATTGTGGGGTACATTGAAGGCCACTTCGCTAGCTTATTATTCATTCAAAAATATACGTCTTAAAACATAGTTTTCCAAAAATATTACGATATTGGTTTAACAATCCTTTAAAAAAAGAAAATTTTAACCTTGATTCAGCGTTCTACTAATCAATTTTCCTAGTATACTTTAATTAATATACTTTTCACTTTGATATATCGAATTATAACTCTGAATGACTCTAGAGGAGTTTTTGACCTAAATTTTTATTAACTAACCAGGACCTAAGTGTAACAACTGGTTTTCAATAATCAAAATTTTTTTGTTAAGTGAATTATTTTAATAATCAAACTTCTTTGGTTTGTTGTCAAATACGACTTTGGTGTAACAAAAATTTACCTAAAAAATAATTAAGTATTTGATTTTTGGATTTGCGATAAGTTGTTGATGCAATAAAGCACAGATCCTTAAAGTCCATGCAAGTTTAATTGTATGAATTATTTCGTATTTTTGCTATAATATGAATGCATTTAATAGAATTTTATTATTAGTTTTAGCTTCTGAAAATCATAAGATCGTAGTGATCAAGCTCATTTTAAAATTATAACTTTTGACTTGTTTAACTGTTTAATTAAAATTTTGTGTAAAGTGTAAAATACCTATATAGTTTCTATTAAAAAATTTACAGTAGTTTTTGATGTATACCTTTGTACCTGTACAAAAAAACATGAGCAAGAACAAATCCATGTTTCACGGACGAAAAACTTTTAGTTACAATTATTGATCTTTAAATCTAAACTTATTTATGTATTAGTGCGATACCTCCGAATGCAAACTCAGATTTTAAATTTTTCAATACTTACTTAGGGAAATCACATATAAATACATTGGTTAAACATCGTCTAAGTTGAAAATTACGAATAATATCAAATCAATTTTTGTAAATACAAAAGGCAAGTCATTTTAAAATAAATGTTAAACTCTTCTGTTGAATTTATTTTTCAATAATTTGCCAAATTCACCTCGCCTGTAGTCAAACACATTGCACCCATTTGAAGCATTCTCCGATATTAAAAAAAAAACATACAAAGTTATAAAATTGCAAAATAAATAAAAGAACAAGGCAAAAAAAAAAAGCTCCCAATGACATTTTAATATTTTCTTATAAAAAAAAAAATCAACAAAAAAATTAAAAAAAAAAAATACTAGAAAAATTTCAAGTCGTTAAACTGTCATTCATTGTACGCAACTAACAACAAATGAACACTAACGATTTCACATAAAAAACCAATAAAGAAAAACAACAAAAAATAAAAAAAAAAACACAACAACTTTTCATGTATACTGCCATTTTAAATTTTTATGTGCACAATTTTCATTGTAAAGTTGATTGTTGTCTCGCATAAATGTCACTTTAACACTAATAAAGCAATTATTTTAACTCATAAACTAACCACATTTTATGGCATAATCACAAGAAACAGCAACAAATGCTGTATAAATAAAAAAAAACAAAAACATAACAAAAAAAAAAAAAAAAATCATTTTCTTTTTAAATGTTTAATGTTCAAATATTGCAGCAATTGCAATAGCAACATAAATAACAATAAAAAATAATAATAGCAACAACAGCGCGGCAAAAAATAGCAACAGCAAAAAAAAATTCAAAAAATTATTAACTAAACATTGAGAAATTGCAATTGCATTCGCAATATATCGTAAATTACTATGAAATGTTATATATACAAAGCAAACTTTTTTACTATTTATATATTTTGAATGTTGCTTATATTGTATACATATCAATGCAAACACTTTATTATTAAATATTAGGTCTACTGAAATTTGTAATCCACTTTTTTATTTTTTAATGTATCTGTACTATATATTAACCTAAACTATAATAGTTATATGATGTCATATGAACTTTCGATAAATATTCGTCATGATTACATATGATTTACAAAATCATAACCCTTAATTTTAACAGTCATAAACAATCATACGCATAAAATGTCATGATAACTAATGATCGATATGACTATTATAATTAGTTTTATAAAATGTCATACAATCGTACAAAATCATATGATATCATATGACTATAACCTCGTTAGAGGTTATGGTTGGTTAATTATCAGCTTTAAAATCTTAATTGATATCAAATTTAATCCTAACAATATTTTGTGAAACAATAGAATTAGAGCTTAGGTCAAATGCCAAGAATTTGTAAAGTGGGGTATTTTTAAATTTGTTTGGTTCATTTTTCTGTAATTGTCTCAGTTCTCTAATTTTTAAATATATTGTCGTTTAGTGCTCCAGTTTAGTGTTCCATAATTTATATCGCATATTTCAATCTATTTAAATAATAAACTTTTTTAAGTTGGTTATTATAGACAAAATCAGGGTACACGATTTTTCCAAAATATATGTTAATATTCTGGAAAAAGGAATAAACATTTAACGGACTATAAAATCTCTCCAAATACAGACACATATATAGAAGGACCTTTATGTTGCAATCAACGATAATAAAATTCTTAAAGTGACTGCGGAGTGCGGACATGCACGCAAGGACGACCGTGCGCCCCACCACATCCGCGTCATTTTACGCTGAGCCAGTGGCGGTTCTGAGCAAAAAATGTTTTAAGTACACACCGACTTATATGCAGTCGTGATCGGATTATTGCCCACATGAAAAATGCCCACACGAAAATTGCCCACAGATAGTATTGCGCACACAATTAATGCCCACAAGGAATAATGCCCACATAGACAAATGCCCACATAGACAAATGCCCACATAGAAAAATGCCCACACGAAAAATTATTTATAAAGCAGAATTGCCGCTTTTTCCAGAATATTTAATATTTTATTTTAAATCACTAATAGATTATCGCCTAGATAGAATATAATTTTTGATTTTTTCTCTATTTATTTTAATTTAATTTTTATATTTAAAATAATTTTTCGTGTGGGCATTTTTCTATGTGGGCATTATTCTGTGTGGGCATTAATCGTGTGCGCAATACTATCTGTGGGCATTTTTCGTGTGGGCAATAATCATCGAATCATATGCAGTCGACTACAAATTTGGAATTGGAATAATATAATAATATAATATGAAACTTATATTATTATAGACTTTAAAGGAACTTGATATTAATCATTTGACAAACAAAATTTTTCGGTAAACCTAATATATTACAAACGCTTTCCACTATGTATCAATATGCTAAAAAACAAAAAAAAAAAATATAAAAAAATTTTTAATTCAATATGCAACACGATGCAACAAATATCAATTTTATACTATAGTGAAGAATAATTACACTTCTCTTCGTTGGCTAAACATTAAATGCTACCATCTAAATAGGCAACTTTTAATATCTTTACTTAAATTCAATAGAGAAAAAAAAATACTATCTAAGTATCTACGTTTATTCGATTAAACAAATTGAATGCTTTTTATTATATAAATTCATATAGCTATACACAATTAAATAAATCTAAAATTGTAAAATTGTATTAGAAAACTGTTAAATACTTCAATACTTTATAAAAAAAAAAAAACACTCAAAATTGAACTAAACAGGCGACGTGTGACATTAAACGAAAAATAATCGATACTTAACCGTAGATAAAATTTTTCAAAAAAAAAAAAAAAATCTCTTTAAAACGTGCGGATTAAATCGATTGTGTAAAATTATCTGTTTGAATTGATATTAAGCAAGTGGTATACTATTTATGCTTCTAAAAATTGGAATTTTTAAAATTATTACAATAATAAATATTAGATAGATTTGTTACACCATTTTAATTCAAACTGTTGAACTATAATTGTTTAACAACGCGGTTATTAATATTACCCAAAGCATTAATAATTGATAAGTTACAGTTTAGTTTTGAAAAAAAAAATGTGCAATATTTTATGGTCCATTTGATAATAATCATAATGAAATTTTTTATAACTGAAATTTGGGCTAATTTCACGCGGTTGCTAATGGAATTCCATTCTTTATTGCAAAGTTATTAATGCTACTTAACTTTAAAGACTGGCTCGATTTTTATAAAAGAGACGCAAGTATTGGGAAATTCTATAATTGCAGAAAGCTCCATTTAAAAACGTAGAGGAAATTAATTAAAAATATTAAAAATTTCCATCGGAATGGGTATTAAAAGCTTGCGCCAGTTATGGTGATTTTGAACGAAGTTAATAAAAAAAGAAATAACCCCTGTAATGCTTAATATTTATACTGGTAAACGAATACCTTCAATTAACACAGAAACAGTATCTCGTTAACCTTCAGATGGGGAAGGTTATTATAACGGAGGTTGAAGCTATTTGATTTTTGGAAATAAACCGAATTTACAATTTATTTAAATTTTTCTAACTCACAATTAAGACTTTTGTGATTAGGATTTGTAGCTGTTTTACGATAAAATGTGATTTCTTCAGTACTCTAGTTATGTTACAAAACTGGAAACTCCAATTCAGATAAATTTTTCTTTAAGATAAATTTTTCCCAAATAGCTTGGTTTGCTTTTGTACAAAACCACACACCAATGAATTAAAATTTTAAATCTATAGTTATAACTAAAATCTATAAATTTTTGTTTTAAACTTTTATTACCAGTAGATACTTTCTTTACAGTATAGAAGAAAAAATAAAAAAAAAATTTTAAACCACAAAATACAATCTTTTAAATCATTCTAAATATCTTTCTATATATATATTTATAATAGTTGTTAGATAATAATATAGTTTTGTTGTCCGGTCAATAAACATAAATAAATTCGCGACAATTTTATTGCTGATATGTGCACTCTGCTCCGTTCGATCATTCTTTTTCTAACCGAATAACAAATAACACGAAATATTTATTATTATGCGCTCAATGTGTTTGACTTTAAGTGCAATAAATTCACTTATTTCGTTATTTTGTTAAAAAAAAACGAAACTATTTTATTTTTCCAAAACCATTTATTTGATATTAACACAATGACTACCGGTCGGTTTCATTAAAGTTCTCAAATAACAATTACGTAAATGAATACTTTTATTCTGTTTGAACCTCATGAATCAATTCCAAAATTGTTAACTTTACATTACCTTATAGTTCTACATAATATGCTTTTACTGAACTTAAAAGTTTTCGAAAAAAAAAAGTTCTAAGCCTCTGGATTCAGCAGGTATAGGTGCTCTAACTAAATTAACTTGGTTACCTGTTTAACTGTGCTGGATGGCACATGGGTTAAAGTGAAAACATTTATTCGAGATGTCCGTGTTCGATTCCCAGTAAAAAAGGAAAAGCTTTAGAAACTGGTTTTCAAACTCGACTCAGCAACCATTCGTCATTGGATTCTATTAATGGGATAACCAATAATTAATAATTATATATCTTTAATAAAAAATACATTATTAAGAATAAGAATTCAAACAAGTACAAAATATAGTCAAATAATTTAATTGAACTATAAAACTCACAGATATTAAAATACTTTATAATTCAAATATAAAATAATATAAGAAAATATAATTGTATCGATTGAAAATCTAAGACATTACGTACCTATGGTATAGACAAACTTAAACCAAGCCGTTGAAGACACTTGGTGTATTTTAATAGCCTATCTACAATGAACGCTCTCATTCCGCTCTCTACACGTAGCTATCTGTCAAACTAAGTTAAATGTATTGAATTATATGACAGTGTCATAGACGCAGCCATGTAGTAGCCATTATGCAGTCATTGAATTAGTGGTTTAACTTTTAACTTTTTCGCTTTCTCTACGTATTCAAATGTCAAATAATTGGACTTTGATAAATGTTTTTTATTGAAAAATAAAAAAAAAAAAAAACATCAGAATAAAAAATTAGTAAAATTATTAATTCATTTTCCATTTTGGTTTAAATAATGTCAAAAAACGCTGTCATGCACATTTCATTGTAGACACTACTTTGTTGACTACGTAATGAGAGCGGAACGAAAGCCTTTCTACTGTCAAACTGTTTGAAAGTGTTTTTTTTATAAGCGTTAAAAGCGACATGAGAGCGTCATTGTAGATAGATATGAAACATTTTATATAGAAACTTATAAATATTAAATATGAGCCCAACACAATAGGATCTTCTAAAAAAAAAAACCGATCGGTAGTTCTTGTATTAATTTATCCACTAAAATAAAACGACATATTTTTTAATAGTTTGTCGTCTGATTGTATGTATTTATCGCGCGTACACTTTAAAATTTATCGAGTACATTGTAAATATCTAAAAAAAAAACAAAAACAACAAAAATACCAATAAATTTCACAATTTAAAATAAAACTAAAAATTTGTGGCCCATTTCTTTTTAGTATTACTAATACTTTATTTTTTGTATTATATTTATAGCATTGGTTATTTTGTAAATATTAGGAACCAAAATAAAGTTAAAATCATTACCAATTTAAGAAATAGGAAAGATAGAAAAAATAATAGACAATTTTTGTAATAAATTTATTTCAATTTTGTTTTTTCAGTTTTTTTTGTATTTTGAAACTTTATTCACAGCTAAAATAAAATTGTTATAAGTATTATTACATTATTTTTATTTTGAAACTTTTCGAGGGGAACTTATCAAATAAATTATTTAGTTTTTGGTCAGTTGGTAATAAATTTAAATAGAAAATCTTTTTAAAATTAAGTTAAAAGTATATAAGTTTTAGTTTTTAGGTATAGATATATGTATATATATATATATTAAATAATGTTAGTAACAAATAAATAGATTAGAAAAATTCATCATGAGATACAAATTTCAAACCAATGTTTAGTAATTTAATGCTTTATTAAGTTAGTTTTTACAGTAGATACTAAAATTTAAAATTAAAAAAATAATGTAATAGAACTGTATTAAGGCTAAAATTTAATAATGTTGACAATGAATTATGAGATAAAAATAAAAATTTAAACGATTTTGTATAGTATTTTGAGGATTACTAATTTTGATGAACAATGCTTCGTATATAGTATATGAGAAAGATTTACTAAATTTTTTGATCTTTGCTAAACCACTTTTTTCTTCCTTTTAACCATTTCTTTTAAGCGCTACTTGTTCAACTATTAGGCTAATAAGCCTCTCTATACCGTAGGTACATGTTGGAACAGGGGGTCATAATATATTTGTGTTATTAGATTTGATCTTAATAAATTCCACACACAATTTAAACATAATATAGTACTAGGCCTTATAACATGTAGAAACGTCTTAGATTTTCATTAGAACAGTTCTATTTTTTTTTTAAATTGTAATATTTTGTACTTGAGTTATATGGTACTTATTCTATATCTGTGAGTTATATTATTCAATTAAATTATTTGTTTATATTTTGCATTCGTTTATATTGTTATATTAATGTATTTTTTATTAAAGATATATAATTATTAATTATTGATTAAGCCATTATTTTGAACCCAATGACGAATGGTATTCGAGTCGAGTCGAAAACCAAAAAAGTTTTTTCAATTTCACTGGGATTCGAATCCGGACCTTTCGCATTAAAGGTCGGCACTCTAATCACTATGCCATCCAGCCGTTTAATTGAACTTTTGACTAAATAGTTACATTTCTCAATTTACTAATTGATTTTTTAGTTCTTTTAAAGACTTTAATCAAAGTATTTGTACCTTAAGGGCTACTGGATTCATTGTTTTGGTTACTTTGATTAGGTGATTTCTATTCTCTTAAGATTTAAAAATTTAAAGATTGAAGTATATCATTATAAATAGACGGTTCTATATTACCAAGTTGTTTAGAATTTCTTAAGTAAACTTAGATCCCTACGAGATATCCAAATGATTTTAAAACTGATGTAACAATATTTGATATCATAACAAACTCTAAAATTGTATATATTAGCGGTATCAAAAATCTCTTTGTATTACGTTTAGAAAAGAGAAAGTTTTTGACTTTTTATTATCGAAATTTAGAACTTATAGATTTCGGAACTCGGTTCTGATTTTCTATGTAAAAGTTCAAGTGCGGAAAATAACATATTAACAGTTACTTAAGATAAATCGCATAATATACTTTTTCAATTCGAAAAATAAATCTTTCAATTTTTGATTCTACACATTTTTTATACCAGACGTACCACCCTGACCGTATTATAAATTTCATCCTAGCTTCTTTTCAGACAGAAAGAAACAAGAAAGAAAGCAAGAAAAAAATTAATATAAAGTGGGCTGCCACCCTCAAGCACCCACTAAGCAAATTTTTCGAACCCTGATTTAGTATCCTCCTCATAATTTTTTTTTCATATGCATAATAATATGTTAGCAACAAAGATTTTAATATAATGGGAGTTGCCACACCCAACCTCCCACTAACGACATTATTAATCCTTACCCTTATTTTATATTTCACTTTAAAACACCTCCCAAATTTTAAATCATAATATGTCAGCAACAAAACATTTAAAATAAAACTATCCACGAGATATTATAAAAGATGAAGAGTGTAGAGTAGACTGTATAATTATATTATATGAATCATGGGTAATTACTTGTGTCAATATTTTAAATTACAATTTATTAGACTCTTGAGTTACATAAAAAAGTAAATATAAGGTGTATGGAAGCTTGTCGAACCTCTTGCACAATACCAACATAAATAAAAAACACATTAATTAAATGATTTGAACATCTGTGGTAATAATATAACTCGCAGATATAGAATACCATATAACTAAGTTTATATTGTAATATTTTGTATTTTAGTTATATGCTATTCTATATCTGCGAGTTATATTATTCAATTAAATTATTTGTTTATATTGTTAACAAAAAGAATTGTAACATGTTATAAGGCCTAGTACTTTCTCATGTTTAAATTGTACGTGAAATTCAATAAGACCAATTCTAATAACACGAATATAATATGACCCCCTGTTCCAACATGTACCTATGATAGTGACAGGCTTATTAGCCTAACAGTTGAACAGTTAGCGCTTAAAACAAAAAAAAAAAAAATCAATCAGACGTTAGTCATAAAATTTAACTGCTTTTCATAAAATTTCAGTACTCAGCTACATTATGTATGATTGTCATTTCATTACAATCTTGTTTCCGAGAAAAGGAGTTCATCCTAATATAGTTCTTTATCTATATGTATATTAAATTAAAATATTCCTTTTTCATTTAAAAAAAAAACCTATAATACTTCTGATTGTGAATAGTTATAAGGGTGCGTTTATGTTGGAGCTGCGATAAGTGATAAGAGCGTCGATAAGAGCATAGCGTAGAAAACTAAATACATAATTTAAATAGAAGTGTTTATGTTGGAGCATCGCTTTGATCATCGATAAGCGATAAGAGCTTGGAAAACTCTTTATTCAGTTTTCTACGCTCTTATCGATGATCAAAATTTTTAAATAAATGTTTTGCTGTCGTTTTTGTTATTGTAATTTTTTAAATAAATGTTATTTTCGTTTGTTTATTTTTTTTTTTAATACAAACTTTCAAGGAGGTGCAAATATACATTTAATAATGTAATAAAATAAAAATTTTTTTTTATTGTTAATAAAATATTTTTTGTTTTATTTTTTTTTGTATAATTTTTTTTTTTAATTTTTTATAATTATAAAATAATTTTTTAAAATATATAATTTAATTTTTTTTTCAATTTAATATTTTTTATTATTACTTCCACCTTTCAATAAATAAACAATTATAATTATGCTTTATTATATTTATTATATTTAATTCTTAAAAGTTTTTTTAATTTAATTTTTTTTATTTTAAGAATATTACCAGATAAATTTAAAACAACCATACAAAATATTATTTTTTAATCTAAAACAACCATAAATAATATTATTTTTTTATTCTACATCGCTTATATCGAAGCTCCAATATAAACACTGCATAAGAGCATAGCTTTTTCTATGCTCTTATCGATGCTCTTATCGACGCTCTTATCACTTATCGCAGCTCCAACATAAACGCACCCTTATTCATAAAAACTATAGGCCTTAACCATAGTTAATTAATTAAAAGTTAAAATTAAATAGAGGTTTATTTTAAACAATTAAAGTATAAACATTTATGTCAAACTTATAAAAATATTAGAGTCGCATGTTATAATTATTATAGTATAATTATATTAAACACGATTTGATCCGAACTCTTCATTCAATTGTTTTTTTTTATTATTCATTAATAATTAATAAGTAGCGAAAAAAACATTGTATTAAATAATTAAGATTGTTTTTTTTTTTTTTTTAAATAATAGCTGTACAACATTGTTTTATAGAATAAATTAAAAGTAAATTAAATATAATTTTCTCATCTACAAATTTTTTTTTTTTTTTTAGTTTAATTAATTTTTTCACCTTAAAAACTGTATCATAAAAAAATTACGTGATTATATTTTTTAAAATATATTTACAGATTGCATTACAAGAAATCATAAATAATATTTATGAAATTCTTATAATCTTAAAAAAAAACAAATTTTTTTTTTAGTTGATCTGAATAACTCTAAGTTATTTAAATTATGAATTTGGAAACTAAGTATTATAGTTATTTGTGAGTTTCTAAATTAAAAATTGTTTTGAATTATAATATTAATTTGCGAAATAAAATATACATTTAATTTTAAAAATATTTTTGCGTGTTTTGATAAAAGCGTTGGTTCAAATTTTTTAATAAATTTTAAAAATGAATAATATTGTTTATTTATGAAGAGTCCCCTACCATATATAATGTGATAAGCGTGTGATGTAGTCTTTCAATTTCAGATGAGGAAGGTATTTTTATATTATATTATGATATGTGATAGAAATATGATCCGATCAGGGCATGAACTCGAGACGCTTCTTCGATTGAAAGGCCGACATTCTAACCATTACGCACCGATAAGATAAGATTGTCTACGCCGCATTTTAAAAGTTCGTTGGCCGCAAATCATTACCAACACACACCTGTGGTAAAAAATTAACCAAAAGATGATTGAAGTCGAGATCCGAAAGAGAAAATGGCGATGAATCGGACATACCTTGAGGAAACCAGAAGAAAACGTTGCAAAACAATGTTTTGAGTGGAATCCACAAGATAGACGACCAGTGGGTAGACCAAGGAAAACATGGAGAAGTACTGTTTTGAAAGAGGCAGAAACGCAACGCAAAACGTGGATACAGCTAAAAGGAATGCTAAACTTAATTCTACTGTTATTCTCTTATGTTTAATCCAAGTTTAAAACTTTTAAGATTTATAGTTCTTTAAATGATATCGCTTAAATATAACCTCTTAAAATAATTCATCCTTTCTACTGCAACTGCATACAATTTTTATTATTACTTCTCACAAAACTTTAGGATTTTTCTGCACATGTCATTAACTCGCATTAAGATTTCTTCTTCTTCTTCTATGGCGCTATAGTTCGTTATCGAACTTTGGCCTCCTTAATCATTCTCTTCTATTTCACTCGATCGTTGGCAAAATTTATCCAATTTTGCTCTTGAAGCATTGATACAGCGCCTAACTCAACGACATCAATCCATCGATTACTCGGTTTCCCTACTGGTTTACCCCATTAAATATTTTCTTTGGAATGCGGGAATCTGGCATACGTTGTCTATAACCGGCCCATCTAAGGCGTTGTAGCTTTTGATGTATGTCACAACATCGCGTCGGTATATACATTGTATAGCTCTGCATTGCGTCGCATTCTAAATTGGCCCGATAATTTTATGCAGCATTTCCTATCGAAACCGAAAGTAGGTTTGCCGTCGCTTGGTTGATCGTCCACGTTTGACTGCCGTAGCATAACACTGGTCTGATAAGAGATTTATGAAGTTTAAGTTTCCATTACATTGTAACTCAATTATTATTATTAAAAAAAAAAGAAAAGCTCTTAATGCGATTTTAAAACAAAATAACATTGTATCGTTATAAACGTCAACATTTCGTCAAATTATCAACATTATCTTTCCATGCTATTAAATATTCAACGCACGCATTGTTAAAAACATATTTTTGTTGTTTTAAATTGTTTGCAATGCAACATCGTATATGTGATATATACATATATATTTTTTTTATTTTTTCTTTTTTTTCTCTGTTGTTTGAGATTTGATGGTGTAATTTTGCAATGTTTCTGTTTTTTTTTTTTTTGTTTTGGTTTATTTATAAAGTGGTCTTCTTGAGTGCTGCTCCACTTAAAGATCACGCAATAGTGTTATTTGTGATACTAAGCTGTCATTTCATCATCATCAATAACAGAAAATAAAAATATGTAAGTATATATACAGTTCAATGTTTGTTTAAGTAAAACATTAAAATACACAAAAATGAATTTTTAATTGCTGTTGTGTTGTATGCTTTTGTTTTTAACAGAAATGCTTTTTGGTTTTGCCAAAGTTGTGGTGAATATGAAGATGAAAAAAATGGTAATTGATCTTACTGAATTAATCCAATCAAACAACACTTTTTTAAAAGAAAATTTCAATTAAGGGATAAAATCAAAGATTTTATTTAACTTGAAACAATTAACCTGTATACTGTTAGAAAATGTTATTATCAAAGGAACTTATTTCTTAATTATTTTTAACCCACAGCCCTCAGAATCAACTGAATGTAAGAAACAGGCCGAAGGCTTAATGGAATAAAATTGCGAAAAAGATCGAAGGGACTTATCTTAGTTATCACGGAGTTTTATGAAATGTTTAACATTTTGCAAGATTTATTCTAATTCTACTGAAATTTTGATTCTTAGATTTATTAATTTTTAATTTGAGTTCATAAAATTTAATTTTAATTGAAATTTTATTTAAAAAAAAAAAATACCTTCAAAGTAAAACAGTACATACACACTCCATTTAAAAATAGTTAATTTTATACTATATTATTTAATACTATATTAATAATTTATACAAATAATGTCTCCTCTTAAAGTTTTGCAACATAAAAAAAGGAAAGCAACAGATTCTCATCCCTACACCGTTGAATTAGTAGCGCGATTATAAAAACATGGCTACCACATAATGGGTTTCCTTAAGTTGGTTATTGATAATTTATATATGTACGATTTTAAAAAGTTTAAGAAGAATATTAACATCCATCTTCATGATTTCCCACAAAATATTTTCCTATATCCAAAGTAATCCATAATTCTCAGTTTCCTTCCTTAATCTCAATCCTAAAAACCGTTATATTTAAAAACGGAAATGGAAACTAAAAACCGTATATTGGCGGTATTTTAAATCTATTTAATTTGATTTTAAAAAGGGGATGGTTATGTTGGTTAAAGTCCATCACTACCCATGAGAACTCTGTAAAATGATTCTGAATTGTTTTCGATGTTTTCCACAACCTTTTCGAAAAAAAATTAAAAAAAATGTTAGTCTTATATAAATAATAAACGACTAATCCCTTTGGTCATACAAAATCTAAGAAACATCTAATATGGTTGGAAATTAAACATTTTTTAATTGTAGTTAGTAGAATTGTAGCATGTAGTTACTGTCGATGCAATAACAGCATATCTAATTCTATAATATTTGTTATACACATAAAAATTAAAACTATTTTTTTTTTTAGTTAATATCTGTAGACACAATTTAATTTAAACCTAATCTAGTTTAACCATTTTTATAATTTTAACTGAATCCATTACAGGATTATTCTACATACAACCAAAATATATTGAGTTCTTATTATCATTTATTTCGAATACTTCTCTGCTTGTCCTATTTATACCCGTATGACTATATAGTCAAAGGGTATAATAAATTTGCCATTACGTTTGTGACGCAGAAAGGAGGGGGCGTAGATATAGACTCAAGTGTATGGATCGCATCAGAATCGAAAAAATAAATCGATTGTGCTATGTATGTCCGTCCGTCTGTCAGTCTGTCCATCCGTCCGTCACCACGATAACTCAAAAACTAAAGGAGCTAGGATCTTGAAATTTTCGCAAAATCGTTTTTTTACAATAGCCGTCATCGTTATTTAAATCCAGCCATTTTGGTCCATGGGTTCGGGTAGCTGCCATACAACTTCTTTTTTTATATAAGTATTACTCTGTACCTATTACAGCTGTGTATCTGAAATTTTGCCAAAAATAGTTTAGTGTAATGGCCAAAGTTACTGCAAAATTTGGTTGGTCTACTGCAGAGGGTTCGAGTAGCTGCCGTACAACTCCTTTTTTTATATGAGCATTACACTACACCTAATAAAGCTGGTATATTTGAAATTTTGCCAAAAGTAATTAATATTTAAAATAATAATGATATAATGTTTATATAACGGTTCTACCGGTATGCCAGGGTTGACACAGTCTACTCTACCACACTCTTCTTCGTTTTTTTTTTAATTGTAAACCTTTTTAATATGTAATCAATGTAAAAATATAGGGTTGTAACAAATTTATTAAAAAAAAAAAAACAAAAAAAAATTTTCCAACATCATTATATTTTTCCTTGATTAATTCTAGGGTTTTTATGTGCTGGCATATCAGCCACATCATATAATTATTTTGAACTGCCAATAAAACAACAAATTTA
Organism: Dolichopus griseipennis; assembly: GCA_963082915.1. Taxonomy (NCBI): domain Eukaryota; kingdom Metazoa; phylum Arthropoda; class Insecta; order Diptera; family Dolichopodidae; genus Dolichopus; species Dolichopus griseipennis. Next base: position 184,432 of record CAUJBZ010000190.1, read on the forward strand.
GTACATTGTTTAAAATTTCATTTAGAAACCAGTTGGTTGGTTAATTATTTGATCAAGTCTCGATTATTATCAAATATGATGAATTTATTCATTATCATTAAAAACCTTAGGTTCAATTTCTTAAAACAACATTTATCTGTTTTATATACTGAGATATTCTCTTATACATCTGCAAGATTTTGTGTATATGCAACGCGCAGTACAAAATTGTTGTATATTGTTGCAACGGATTTTACAGTGGTTTAAATCTATTATTAGGATGTTCATGATGCATTAAAAAAGATGCAAATCTTAATGTTATAAATTATAATAATTTTGAAAAAAAAAATTACCGCAACACGATCTAAAGAATGAATCGTGTCAGAATGAATTTTCCCCAAACCAAACCCAAGTCGAACACACACACAAATTTGTTTAAAAAAAACTTTTCTCTCAATAAACTTTTATTATTATTTTTTTTTGGATTGTAAAAGATTTTTTTCTGATGTTAAGTCTGAAATTTGTATGACTTTAAATTCTTGTTTGTTGAAATTTCAAATATAGTGTTGATAAAAATAAATTTAAAATTAACCACTATATTAAAATTGAAGGGGCTGTGGTTTTTTACTTAATTTTTTTATTATTTTTTTTTTACTCCTTTTAAAAGATTATAAGTATAAATAGATTTAAATAAAAACGTCGACAGCGTTCTCTATCAGACTTTCTTGAATATTTGCAGCTTTAAAAGAACAACAAGTTTATTGAATCTCTGAAAAAAATCTCTGAACGTTTGGGTTAATTCTTGATAAAATGTTTTTGCATTAATTTATCATACACATCCATCGCTATGTGTACCAAATTACCAATATTTGATACACCTGTTTAGTTCCTGATGTTATATAATAAAGACTTTTCGTTTCGACCAATTATCGTCAGTTCTACCTTGGATGATAAGCTGTAGGAGCTCATCCTTTTGATCTTCCATCGCATGTACAAAGTATTATATTTTTCGGATATTCTTCGCAGAGGGGATCCAAAATATCGAGATGACGTCATCACATAACGGTACTTTATATCTCTAAGTTTTCGAATATATATGTTATTAGTACCGATGGCGCCTAGTGGTCGAAAAATGCATTAAAATTTTTTTTTAACTAAATATAAAGTACCGTTATGTGATGACGTCATCTCGACATTTTGGTTCCCCTCCACGGAAGAACACCCTATTTTTCTTCTTTTTATATTTGTAAGAAACTCTCAGCCTTTATTAATTTTTCGAAGAACTTCAATATTTTTCCCATCCACGAAATTCTTAGTGCTCTTCTATAGAGCCACATTTCAAAGGCTTCCAGTTTTTTGTATGTGTGGTTGTCAAAAAATGATTTACTAAATGAAAGTTATTGTAATTTATAAATTATATAATTATAACAATTTAATTGTTTAATTCTTCAATATGTGATTTTATTATTTCTTTAGTTCTTATATTTATTTTCGTTTGTTAGGTAACACCAAATTGATGCTCAACTGTCTAATGAAACTGTCATAAAGCTGAGCTGTCAAATAAAACGTCAGTTAACAATTATGTGTGGTATTTCATTTCCAAATGTTCCATTAAAGTTATAATGGAAAATATACTCCTTATGAACTTTTCACTAGCCAAATCTAATGTGCCTAAATTTTATTAATTAGGAAGATACGGGATTAATAAAGGATATATTTGTAGATAGGAAGTGAAAATTTGTGGAATTTGTTATTTGTTTAATTTATAAACACAATAGTAGAATTGGAATTGTATACTCCTTATATAGTATATGTGTAAGATCCTTTTAGATTAGTTTATTTCATTTGTCGAAATACCTTCCATCAACAGATAAGCATATTTTGTTATATGTTGATCCACCAATTAAAATTTTTCTATATTCTGTCTGAGATTACAGACCTACAAGTGATTAAAAAGCCACATAGAGGTTATTCTATAACAGACACACAGCGTTCAATATTAAAAAATAACGATTTTTTCCGATTTCAATACCATCGTTTCAATTTAATACGTGTTAGCTACTTCTTAAAAATGAAATACAATTTTGTTTCTCAATATACCATGAATGGATTTGAAACAGGGAATAAATTTTAATGAAAGAATCGTGAGTTCTTTTTTTTTCATTATTTATACTGCTTTTCATATAATTATACGAGAGTAATAGAATGAATTCTGGTAAATGTGGTATTTTTTTTTTTAGATAATTTTAATGGATTTAAAATGATTACAAAGTGAGTTTTTTTTTTTTAAAGTAATTTTTATTGTATATTTGTATGAAATAAGAATTATGAATGCAATTTACTTTACAAAAAAACCTTTAGTCTAGGTAACAATAATAAAAAAAAACATTTTACCACAATCCATTTAAAATGATGCACTTTTACAATGCATCTATTAATTTTCTATTAAGTTTTTTTGTGTAAAAGTATGCATTTAATTTTTTTTGTATATTCAAAATTACTACCTGTGTAATTTTGATGGCATTAAATAACATTTTATTATGATGTTTTTTAATTGAAATGTTCTTTGGGTCCATAATTATTGTTAGGTATATAAGTTAAGTACCTAAACTGATACTGTTTAGTTTTAAGTAATGCGATGTATTAGCTGAAGAGAATTATTAAATAAATATATAGCATTGATTATATACCCGGTATTCTTAGAACTTTATTATGGAAAAACAGTTTTTAGAAAATTTAGAAGTTTTTTAGGAGATACATAAGGAAGGATGTAATAGAAATAATTTGTGATAAAATAAACATCCATTTGATATTTTGAATATATAAATATATATATATAGATATAGAAATAGCAAGGCACTTAACAATGTCAATAAGTATATGACAACTTAATGAATTAATAAGAGAAAATTATTATTAATTAAGAATTCCAGTAAATTGTATTCTCCTGAACTGAATGTAATTGAACTGCAATGTGAAAGTTTTAATTGTTATAAAAGTTTTATATTGATTTTATGCTAAAATTTTTATTTTAATTTATTATTTTTTTAATTCTTTGCAATGACTTCGATTTAAAGAACTTGGATTTTTGAATAGAACTTGAATAAAATGCAAAACAGAGTAATTTGCTTATAAAATCTCTTGAACACTTTTCCCCATCCCCCATAGTCCAGTAATCTCAAATAACTTCCACCATAATTCCAATTCCTTCCACATCCCTGTACCCAAACTGTACATTTGTATCACAGGTTCCCTGTTAAAGTTTGGTTCAAAAAGGGTGTGGTTTTGGTGTGTTATAATCACACATTACCCAAAGAAACACCGCACAGTTTCAATGGGTGGCTTTCGAGCTTTCCATTCCCTGGTAAAAAAAAAAAAAATTAAACATGAATACCTCCACAGTTTTCTGACAAAGATGGTTCATCCTTACACAGCCGAATTATCAAGATAGCTCAATACAACTTATATGGAAATTCGTTAATTAAGCGCTCATCGAGGATTTGTAACCATGTTCCATCAAATTAGTTCCTTTAAATTGGTAAAGTATATGTGTAAGATTAAAAATTTAAGATTCGGGCCTATCTAATTTTCCCCATTCACAATAATCCTATAATCCTGAATTTCCTGAGTCTGATTCCCAAAAATCTTTTCATTTTATATCAATATCCTCGAAACAAAACTATACACTTTTATCACTGGTCTCACCTTAAAATTGGGTTAAAAATGTTTTGGTGTGTTAAAATCGCACACTATCTATACGAACTTCACACAGTTCCAATTAGCGATTTTTAGAGATTACCAATGTCTCCCGTAAAAAAAAAATTAATTTGTTATAATTGTTTAAAAATAATAGTTTGTTGTTTTTTGAGCATAGCAATTCGATAACCATTTTCTTTTGTTCTCATGTTATAAAATTTTAAAAATTTGTGGCACAAAAAATGATCCAAATTTACTTTCATTTTGAAATCACCAAATCAAAGCTATAAAATTTTTGAATTAAAATACAAATTTAAACTATAATCACAAAAACTTAAAAACTTTTCCCACGAAATAAATTTTAAAAAATTTCATTTTAAAAACGAGGAAGAGTGTAGTAGAGTAGATTGTATCAACTCTGGGGTACCCGTATGACCGTAATATAAACATTATATCATCCGGTTAACTACTTTTGGCAAAATTTCAGACACCCAGCTTCATCAGGTGGAGAGTAATGCTCATATCAAATAAGAAATTATGCAGAAACTTTGGCCATAAAACTGAACTACTTTTGGCAAAATTTCAGACACGCTGCTGTAATAGGTACAGAGTAATACTCATATAAAAAAAGAAGTTGTATGGCAGCAACCCGAACCCGTGGACCAAAATGGCTGGATTTAAATAGCGATGATGGTTATTGCAAAAAAACTAATTTGCGAAAATTTCAAGATCCTAGCTCTTTTAGTTTTTGAGTTATCGTGCGGATATCGGACGGACTGAGCTAAATCAATTTATTTTCCTCTTCGTCACAAACGTAATGGCAAATTTATTATACCCTTTGACTATATAGTCATTCGAAATAAATAGACCACAGTTTTTTAGTAAATTTTTGTAAAATTTCAAAATAAAAAATAATTACTACATCTGATATACAACACTCTTTTACTAAATTTTAATACTATAAGTGTTTAATAAAAATTTACACACCCATCATAATTTAATATGTTAATTGAATAATTATTATTTCAACTCAAAAAAAAAAAATTCGCGTCTTTTTGTTTTTTTTTTTTTTTGCACAATGTTGCATATAATTTTTAGTCAATAAAAAAAGGAAAAATTTTCAATTACTATATTTTTAAATTACAAAATTTTTTTTTTAAATTAATATTAACAATATCTTAAAGGTAAAAAAAAGAGAAAACCCATTCAAGCACACCAATTTTTCAATTTTCTAACTTTTTTTTTTTTAAACTAAATAAAACCAGACTTAACCCTTTCTGACATCAATTTCGAATTAATCTTCATGTCAGTTCAAAAATTAAAAATGGCGGTCACTTTTACAAAAAATCAGTTAAGTATTTTTATTAGCCACGTTTTCTTAATTTTTTTTTTTTAAAAAAAGAATGAAAACTAATTTTAAATTTTTTTTTATTTAATATTAAAAAAAAAACAAAAAAAAAAAAAAAACTTTATATTGGATAATTAATGGTTTAAGAACTGGACTAAATGAAAATAATTACTATTTCCTGATGAAAAAAACCGCTTATATAATGATACCCATGAGATGAATAAAAAAAAAAAAAAAAAAAAAAAAATGATAATGATTATGATGATATTGATGATTTGTTTAATGATGTTGACCATTATGATAATGAGTTGGATATGAATATCATGTTAAAATATCATTAAAACTGTAACAAACTTTTATTATATGGTAGGTATACCATACCATTGCTTAAACTTGCATGTAACTTTTAAAAATAACAAGCCATGAAAAAAAACCAAGGGTTTTTAAAAAAGCACATTTTCAAAATAATAGAGTGTTTCATACTGAGTATTTTATCGGAATATAATGTTGAAGCTTCAATGTTAACGTTTAATTTAAGAAATATATACGTTGGTAAATAAGTTACTACTTACTTATAGAACAGTAAATTTTTTAATTTTTAAGTCCTAATAGCCTCTCTATGGGGAAGGTTGCCCAATTTCTCAAGGATCTAATCCTCACTAGGTTCAAGGAATTAAATTGTGAATTATACCAAAATTTGGAATTTTACTTAAAATTTTAATATTTAAGCAAAAATGGTTAAATTTGAGAGACACTTTCTTCAATTTAAAGAACCGCTTTTAAATTTAAGAAAATCTTTTAACATATGTTAAAGTATAATGTTGGACCTTCAAAATTTGTATATTAACGAAAAAAAATTTTAACAGATATTCAAGTTACAGGTGTTTAAAAATAGCAAAATTTAAATTTTCGAGCCCTTATAGCTGCTAAACTGGGGACGTGAAAAAAAAATGTTGTTAACCTACTCCTACATTTTTCTAAGGATCTAACTTTCCCTAGCTTGGCCCGTTTAGAAGATATGTCTAGCCAAAAATTTTGCAAAAATTGAGTTTTGCATAATGGTAAATTTTAGTACCGTATGGCAACCCTAAACATTTGCTTTTAAAAATTTATAAAGCTTACTAAACCAGCTATCTTTTGCAGTTTTCAAATTGAAAAAAAAACCTAATAGAACTCTTGTTATAACAATTTGAATATAGGGCTTTTTCAAACTTTGGAACTTTTCCAGCTCCGTAACGGGTGGGGCTACAAAAAAAAATTCTTTTACGAAATTATTTTTTTTTGTAATACCTACTCGTGGTTAAAATTTCTTTTCTCTATTTCAAACGATGTAAAAGTTTTTCTATACATACGGACAGACGGACGGACAGAGTGAAACTATATAGGCACATTTTTACAAAATTTTTTGAAAATGTGCTAAAAATGTAAAAAACTGTGGCGCACTTAATTATTAATGTATATGTGTATATACATCAAATGTATACAATCTGTACATGTATGTAAAATTACATTTCATTCATTTAAATGTTAATGGTAGGTAGGTAACATTAATGTGTCTCTTTCGTTTTAAAAAAAAAATATATAAACATTTTACAACAACAATAATAATTATAACAAATACATGCACATATAACAAAACAACAATAACAACAACAAAAAAAAAACATATAAAAAGAAAAGCACAATTCCTTTAATTATCCTTGAATTAAATTGACTTAAATTACACGTAATAAGTCAATTTTCTTAACATAAAAACTTCAACATACAACAATACATTTATAGAATTTAACATTTTAAACGCATGTTAATAGCAGAAATGAAATTGATTTGTTGTTTGGTTTTTTTTTTTATGGAAAACGTTTTTCATGTTATTTTTTACTTTTATGGCAATTTCGGAAATTAATTTTCATTAACAATCAACTTATAATCATTACTCTCAATCATTATTATCATAATAATCATCATTTTTCGTGTATCTTTAAAACATCTGTACACCCTGAACAGTGTAGACTGTAGATGTATTTATTATGTTGTGCAGTTTTTTTCCTCTCTTTTTAGGTTTCTTTTGCATTACGAATAAGAGAAAAATTAATTTGGGAAAAATTATAACCAAAAAAAAAAAAAAAATTTATTATTTTATCTCACAATTTCTTTTAATTCTGTGTTGTTTTTTTTTTCGCGAGTACATTTGATTCAATTTTCAACAAAAATTAATATATTACCTGGTTCGTTTAAGGAGTGTCGGAAAAAATATTAAGGAAACCATAAAAAAAAAATAAAATGAATTCAAAATTATTATTAAAAATTAAAGTTTGCATTACTGAATTGAATTTCATAACACTGGTATTATGGAAATGCATTTCGGATTAATTTTTTTTTACTGGCACCTCCACGTGCTACCTGTTCACTGTTATAGACTGAACAGCCTTATTATATTATGTGCATGTCGGAACAAGGGGAAATATTATATTCTTATTAGAACTGAACAAATGAACTCCACATACAATTTACATGAGATAGTACTACACCTTATAACATGTAGAAATGTCTTAGATTTTCAATAGATACAATTCTATTTTTGGTTATATTGTAATATTTTGTATTAGAGTTTTATTGAAGATTATAATTATTAATTATTGATTAAGTCATTAATTTGAACCCAATGGCGAATGGTGAGTCGAGTCGAAAACCAGATAAAAGTTTTAACTTTCACAGGGATTCGAACCCGGGCCTTTTGCATGAAAGTTCGGATATCTAACCACTATGCCACCCAGCCGTTCGAATGTTAAATAAAAAGTAGAACCATTAGAAATAGTAATCAAAAAAGAAAGTACAGATGAATACGTCACATTAATAGAAGATCGCTAAATTGTATAGTAAGAAAGGCACTTTTGGATTATGGAACCCTCAAGGAAAGAGAAATATTGAATACGTGATGCAAACAATAGAGAGAGAAATAACACAAATGCATAAGACATGATCACAAACGAAAGTTATTTAACAAAATAAAAGAAATTGGAAAGGCTTTCTGGAAGCTCTGTGCTCCCAGATGGAGTTGTAAAGGGAAAAAAAGCAATTATTATTTATAATATTATCGAATTCGAACTTTGTAATGTCGATCTTAAGAATTTTCAATTTTTAAAATTAAAAAATTAAAAAAGTAAATTAAAAATTTAGGGACTTAAATTGAAGCTGAGAATAAAAAAATTGATGCATTAATAACGGGTTATATGCCAAAACTACAGTTATTTAATAGAAATAATGAAAATATCAATATCTGTCAGATTTAAGACATTGTGATTTTTCAATTATGAGAGATAATGAAAATTTTGGATATTAAGAAAACCGATAACTTAATCTAGCTACCGAAAATTAAATGAATCATTTATGTTGTACAAGAGATAAGATGTTGTTAGAAATTTACCCCTACATAATTGTTTTGTTCATTATGAACTTCTTTATCACCTAATCTCCTCTTTTACTTTTCTACTAACCTTTAAGTTCCGGATATCCTGTTATTGCACTTATATAATTTAGAATTATTTAAAAAACTAGGAAGAGTGTAGTAGAGTAGACTGTGTCAACTCTAGGATACCCGTATGACCGTAACATATACATTATATCATGCGGTTTATTACTTTTGGCAAAATTTCAAACATACAGCTTTATTAAGTGTAGTGTAATGCTTATATAAAAGAAGGAGTTGTATGGCAGCTACTCGAACCCTCTGCAGTAGACCAACCAAATTTTGCTGTAACTTTGGCCATTACTCTAAACTGTTTTTGAAAAAATTTCAGACACCCAGCTTCAATAGGTATAGAGTAATGCTCATATAAAAAAAGAAGTTGTTTGGCAGCTATCCGAACCCATGGACCAAAACGGATGAATTTAAATAGCGATGACGGCTATTCCAAAAAACGAATTTGACTATATAGTCATACTGGTATAATAATACCGTATCTTATCTTATAGATTTAAGTATCAATATAAATTCATTCAATTAGATACAATTTAATTTTTAGTTTAACATTAAGACGTTGATTGGTTCATCGATACAAAGAAAAAAAATGGGTTAGCACAAAGGGTAAGATTTATCGCGGTTCTACGTCACCATGTATAAATAATGGTAAATACTTATATTTATATACTTATTATATATAAAACTTAATTTTTTCAAATTGAAAGTTATAATACATATTAATTTTGTAAATCGTTTTTCTTTTTTTATTTAATGACTGTATAAAAAAAAATAATAATTTAATTTTTATACCCGTATGACTATTTAGTCAAAGGGTATAATAAATTTGCCATTACGTTTGTGACGCAGAGAAGGAGGGGGGGGGTAGATATATAGTCAAGTGTATGGATCGGATCAGAATCGAAAAAAAAAATCGATTTAGCTATGTATGTCCGTCCGTCTGTCCGTCTGTCCGTCCGTCTGACCGTTCGTCTGTCCGTCCGTCCGCACGATAACTCAAAAACTAAAGGAGCTAGGATCTTGAAATTTTCGCAAATTCGTTTTTTTTCAAATGCCGTCATCGCTATTTAAATCCAGCCATTTTGGTCCATGGGTTCGGGTAGCTGCCATACAACTTCTTTTTTTATATGAGTATTACTCTGAACCTATTACAGCTGCGTGTCTGAAATTTTGCCAAAAGTAGTTTAGTTTTATGGCCAAAGTTTCTGCAAAATTTGGGTGTTCTACTGCAGAGGGTTCGAGTAGCTGCCATACAACTCCTTCTTTTATATGAGCATTACACTACACCTAATAAAGCTGAATGTTTGAAATTTTGCCAAAAGTAATTAATCGGATGATATAATGTCTATGTTACGGTCATACGGGTATCCCAGAGTTGACACAGTCTACTCTACTACACTCTTCCTCGTTTTTAATAATTTTATTTTCATTTTCTCTGTTTTGTTTTTCTTTTTTTCGATTACTTTTTAACAAAGTTGTTATTTATAAATATTATATTAAATGATTGTTTTTTTTTTTTTAATTTTTTAAATAACACTATCCATGTATATTTGATATAATTAAGAATGAAAGAGAAAAATAATAATCTCTTTTTTTCATTTTTTTATATTTTTAACAAACGGTTAAAAAAAATTAAAACAGTACAATGTATTTATATTTTGCGATCCCGCCCATATAATGTTACAGCCCCACAAACACATTTATTTTTAAATTTAAAAGTAATTTTTATTAAAAGTTATAATTAAGAACTATTAAAATAAATTTTCAATGCATCATAATAACCGTAATAATGTATACAAGTTATTATTTATTATATATATATATATATATAGCCTTTGTTTTATTATTTTTTTAACATAATAATTTTATTTTTTAATAAAATCATTAAAAAAACAAAGTAAAAAACATATTTTATAAAATAGTTAATTATAAATTTTAAGTTGAAATATGCGTGACTTCAATCATTTTAAAAATTTTTTTTTAAATTTATTTTATTATACTATTAATTTTGTTTTTTTTTTTTTGTTTTGAATTTTCAATTTTATTTAGATACAACAGAATTGCATTACATGGCAATGGCCTGTTAGTTGTTGATATCTAGAATTTTTTAAATTGGAAGTAATAAAGATTTTTCCTAAATTAAACTGACTAATGTTAAAAGATTTGATATAATTTAGATAGATTTAATTAGAACTTTGAGATACTTTGCTACTAACTTTGGTTGATCCTTGTGTCTTCCACTAAATAATTTACTACTTAAATTTTTGTTCAAATTAAAATATTGTGAAAGTCAATGATTAATACACTCTTATCTATTGGTCTTTGTTTTTAAGACTTTTTATGATATTACTTAGTTACTTACTTACTGGATCCTAGCACCCCTGGTGGGGCATAGGGCGTCAACAAATCCTCTCTACTTTCCACGATCCTTAGCAATTTCTTTTAGGAAAAATTTTCTTCGGGATACCCCGCCTACTAAGAACTCTCCATATATACTCGCGATTTACACGATCAAAAGCTTTCTCGAAGTCTACAAGCATGAGATGTAGCGGCGACCCGAATTCTGTTGATTGCTCGAGTATTATTCGTAGCGAGTTGATATGGTCAACACAAGAGTTACCGCTGCGAAAGCCAGCTTGATGTTTTTTCAATGTATTTTCAATCCTGCTTTTGATCCTTTCGAGTATAATATTTTGATATGCATTACAGTTATTTTACTTTAACTAGTAGTTCAGTACTAAAATATATCAAATCAAAGTGGGGGATCTCAGAAATCCAAGCCAAGAGAGTACTTTTTCAAATTTTTCACCAGAGCACGAAAATTCTTTGGGAGGAGTACTTGAGGCCTCTACTTAAGTTATAAATTTTACATTTTCTTAGATAATATTTTTGAGATTTACAGAATTAAAAAAATTTATTCTTTAAATGATAAAGTATTTTTTGATCAAAACTATATATGAATATAAAAGTCCCCAAAATTTGTTCAAATGCGATTTTATATTCAATATAAAACCGCTTGAGTTCTGAAACACTATCCAAGACAATCTGTATAGCAAATATAAAAAAGATATCTGAACGGACCGGACCTTCTATTGATTATTAAATATTATAACCTTGATATTCGTGGTTTCTTTCACCTTATAAAAGCTTAAAATTAAATTTTCAATAAATATGCAATTTGTACGTTTTTTTTTTTTTTGTATTAAAAATTTCCAACCGATATGCACAATTTATTTTTATTTAAAATGATTATAAAATATGATTAGAATGAATTAAAAAAAAAAATATGGCATGTTATGAATTAATTTGAATAAAATTGTATAATAATTAATTAATATAAATTATATATTATAAAATTTATAAAGAAAAAAAAAAATTAGTTTAAATGCCATTCTCTTGTTTTTTTTTTTTGTTAATTTATTAAATTTATTCATAGCTGTTTACACAAAAATAAAGCAATATTATAGAATGCAAAAAATTAAAATAAATTCAATTAAGACTTTAATGTAAAAGAAATTGCTTTTTGAAAAATTTTTGTTTTGAAATAATTTAAATTTATAATAAATATTAATTAATAAACATTATTAATAATACGAGTAGGTAAATTAATTTAAGTGTTATAAAATAAAATTGTAATTAGCAAAAATTAATAAAAAAAATATATAGGTAAGTAATAAAAAATATTTTTTTTTTTTTAAATAATTTACTGGTGTCATGATGTGAGAAATTTATTAAAAAAGTGTTAAACTTATTAGAAGCAATTTATAATTTCGTTATTGTATGATATTCATGATAAAATTTGATCTCATATATAAAATAATTGTTTTATTTTAAAAATTTAATTTATTCATATCTGTTATATACCTATACTAATTTCATATTCTTAGTCATTTGCCTTTCTGGTATAAATTTATAGTATGCCATGTGTGCTTAATTCAATTTGTATATTAAATTTTTTAAATATATATTGAGATGTTTATCAATTTCATTATAATTATGAATATTAAGTATAACTAACAATATTACCCCAATTTCAATTTAAGATTTTTAATGAATTTGATCATGCAATACTTAAAAATAATAAATTCTTCAATATATTATAATTTAGTTTTTTATTAAGTAATTTATTTACAGAAATTATTTAAAAAAAAAACCAAAGTGTCTTTTAGAGTCAATAATAGTGTATGATTTAGGAAATAATAATAGTTAATTGAACTGTTGACTAATATTTGTTACTAAAATATTAAGTTTTAAATAGGTAATAAGTTTTATCTCTACAATTAAATTTAACCAGCACTTTATTTTGATTATGAATAATTGATTCTAACATTAAATATTTTGAATATGTATTTCATTTTTAACATTTTAGTTTAAAAAAAAAATTGTATCAGAATTAATTTAAAATAAATAATTACCATTTGTTAAATTTGCTAAGATGTGTGTTTATATTGCGGCTTGATTGTTTGCTTTCAGGTAATCATATGAGGTCTTTATTCTTCTTTAATTGTTTTATACTATCTACAAGTAGGTACATATATCTTATATGTTACAATAACTATAAGCAATCTCTGTTTATTATATATATGTAGTTCTTACTAATTACTGTTAAATAATAATAATACCACTTTTTTAATTAACCTAAAATTAAAAAATAAGTAGAAAGATAAATAAGTAGATTAAAATTAACTCAACTAGTATGTTGCCCCTAGGTTTATGCAATGTATTTTAATATAATATGTAAATTTTAAATTTTGGTGTAATTTAATTAGCACCTCATACTCAAATGTGAATATACATGGTTAGAAGCTTCCATTAGTTTTAAGAAACTTCAAATTTTCTTTAAAAAATCCTTAGAAAAAAAATTTTGGGTATGTCCATACCTATTTTATTTAGTAATTTAGGAACTAGTTGAGATATATCCTAATATACCTACAATACACGTACAAAATGTTAATGTAATATGACCTGATGGTAAATTATTTTTTCTATATTTGTCCTTAAAATTAATAATCAATTTGTCTAAAAAGAAATTTAAAAAATATCAAACATATTACTTTAGAATATTTATTTAAAGGTACAGTCACTTACCAAATACCAAATATAACAGACAACCTTTTGTTACTCAGGCATTTTATTAGATTTTAGCACTGTATCACAACAATATGGCACAATTTCAATATAAAATTTGAAATTTGGTGGTTTTATTTTTATTTTTAATTAAATTTTTGTTTTTATTATTTTTTATTTATTAAGTTTATTTATTTGTTTAAAAATTGAAAAATATGTACTAAAGTTAATTCATATAAATTCGATGCACAGAAAGACTGTTAAAATATTTAATTGAAAGCTAAATCCAAATGCTCATAATTTTCTGTTCATCAGTTCGAATTAAACGGATTAACAGTTAACATCTAAGAATTTAACAAAAAAATAAAAAAAAAGAACGAAAAAATGTTAAAATTTATGTATTTAATTTTATAAAATTACTGTCTGTACTGTACTTAAAATTGACATTACATGTTATCTAAAATTTATAAAATTTTTTTAAATATTAACATTGTTTTCGTTATTATTAAATTTATTAATGTAATGTAATATTAATTTTATGTTACTGTTACTACAATAAAAATTCCAATTACATTTCAATATTTACACTTTAAATCCAAAGGTCTCTCTTAGACAAAAATTATTACATTACAAGAAATTGATTCGAAAAATTTAAAAAGGCTTTGTATTGTAGTTTTCATAAATAACATTACAGTTAAGGAATTAGTGTAACATAACCTAGTTTCGAATTTAAATAATAGGTAGTAACATTACATATCTACTAAAAATAAAATTAGAATGTTAAATTATTATTTTACAGTTTCTATTCTTTTTTAAATATTACTGTAACGAAAATAATGTTATTTTATTTTTATGTTAGAAATAGAAGCCGTAAGTCATAACACGTAAAATGTAAAATTTAACGAATTTTAAATAATTAGAAAATTCTTCATATCCTCTCAACCCAACCCAATTCTTTCCATTTGATTTAGTTCGTGTCGTGGCTTTAATCTGAATTTAACTTTCTTTTGTGGGTCCGCGGGTGGAATTCTAAGAAATACAAGGAATACTTTTTAATTTAAAAATATATAAATATAATATTGTAATTTAATACTTAAATATCTTAATTATCATTTTTAATCACTTCAACTATTTTAAAGTGTTCGTAAATTACTTAAAAAACTTTTATTAACTCCAAAACTATTTGCATTTTTTAAAATATAAATGTGTTGTAAGTGTAAAATTGAAAAGGACGCCAATATTTCTCCTACTTACATTTTCTATTTAATTTGCGCGCGATAAACTATCGGATGGCGGGCAAATCGTTTATGTATGTGTCAATAGAGAAAAGGAGACAACAAAAGTGACTGATAATTCATCCATTTTAATTTTATGTAAAAACTTTAGAAGTACTAAAGCTTATATATTTTTAAATTTAAATTTTTTAATTTTCAATAAAAAATGGCGTAATTAAATATTACATTATATTATTCAATTAATTAAATTACAAATTTTCTTTAAATATTAATACAAAGTATTAATTAAGTAAGTGTTCATAAATATGAATTGAAAATCTAAAAATTATAAATTGAAAATCTATCCGAGAAAATTTTTTAAACTTTACTTACATTTGTGTGTATGAATGTGTTTTCGTGGTCGGTAAATGGCGGTTAAAAATTATTTAACCGGGTTAAAAAAAATTCGGATGTGTAAGAAAAGTCACACTAAAATTTTAATTAAAAGAAAAAGACAATAGTATTTGAATTGAATATCGAACGCTAATTGTAAAATTGAAAATAATTTTAATGGCGGTTAAAAATTATTTAAGCGGGTTAAAAAAAATTCGGGTGTGTAAGAAAAGAAACACTAAACTTTTCATTAAAAGAAAAAGACAACAATAGTATTTCAATATCGAAAGCTAATGGCAAAATTGAAAATATTTAGTTTCCAGTTCAAAAGTTTATAATTTTAAAATAGAAGTTCATATTTTTTTTAGTATATAGATTACGTTTAAATTGATTTATTGAAGATTAGTATTAAATATGAATTTACTAAATTAACAATATTTAAATAGAAAAGGTCACAATTTTATAATGTTATTATAAATATTAAGTTCCATCGTCTCCTCCATTTAAAATTTTGTGGATCTTCTGGATTAAAATTCTAACTTCAGTAGAAAAAGTGAGATGCATATATGTGTATGTTTATGAATGTTAGAACGAAACAAAGAATTGATTTGAATGAAAATTCAAAATGGCTGAAAAATAGAATTAATTGCGCAAAAGGAAATAGGTAGATGTTTCACTTAAAATTAAAAGTTTTCTATTTAATACAAGTGATTACAATTTTTAATTTGTAATAAGAAAATAAGTATCTACATATATTAAAAATATGAAATAAGTATCCATTTTTCAAAATAAGAAATAAATGTCATTTTAAAAATAACTAAGTTAAGTAATTTTATGATTTTAATTTAGTTTGTTCTGGTGTTTATTAAAATTGAGTGCATGTGTATTTATGCTTTGTTTTTATAAAATATAATTTATTGCCTAAAAGTTGAATCTATTTACGCAATATTTTATTATTTATATTTATTTTAGTTATATCTTGTGTTTATTAAAAGTAAATAAAGCTGTATGTTGTGTATATTTATCTATGTATGTATATATGTAAATTATAAAAAAAAAGTGTGCCCATAGTGTTTCTATAAAGTACATACATAGGTAGATCTCTATTTATTTTTAGTGAATAGGTATATGTATTGTATATTTAATTTAGAATGTATGTACATATTTCCAAACGGATTTAAACGGATTATCTATAAACACAAATAAAAGGATTAAAACAATATTAGGATTTTACCCATTAAAGGTAAGAATTTTTCTATTTTTTAAATAAAATTAAATACTTATTTAAATTTTTAAATTTATAATTCTAAATATTGCAATTAAATGTGTACATAGATTAAGAAAAAATACTGTAATTTTCCAACTTCCATTCATTTAAAGGCGTTTTTTGTTTTTGAAATCTGAGCATAGATCTGAGCAATCTGTGAACTAAATCAGCACACACAAAGCAGAACATGAACAAAGTACGCTCAAACCTCTCTGATTAGTGATTTAATAAAAAAAACACGATTTTAAAAAATTAAATTAAATGATTATAGATAATTTATTTAAAAATGGATAAATTAAATAAACAAAACATTTTGACATATTTATTTTAAAAATATAATACATCAAAATGCCTTTGTATTCTATTTTGCTCAGAACTACTGGAAATATTTGAACGGAGCACGTAGGTCACGCTCTAAGCGTGCTCTCATTTAAAAAAAAAATCACGAATCACAAGCTCTGAGCACTCAGAACTAAAATAAGATTTTTTTTTCGATAGTTCATGCTGTGCTTAGATTTAAAACTGAAAACGTCTTATTATCAGTGTTGCCACTTGGTATTTTCCAAAAAACATTATTATGGTTAAAATAATTGCCACTTATTTTTTTGAAAATGACAAAGTAATATTTTATTGACTAGTGTTAGTAAAACCTTTCAATTTTTAATGACATTTTACTATGTAGATAGATAAGAGTTGGACCGCACCAATTTTATTAAATTTAAATTTGAAAATTTTTTTTATTTTTATATATTTTGGAAAAAAAACTTTTTTTTATAGGTTTTTTGCTTAAAATTTTAAATTAGTATCAATATTAGACTTTTTATGCAAAAAGTATCACAGTATCATTTTTCAGGCACGTTCTAAAAAAGTATCAAAAATAATACAATTGTATCAAAGTGGCAACACTGCTTATGTATACCTAACCTATATGTATTGTCAAATTTCATACTTTTCCACACTAGCCACTACACTACATTATACAATATACATAGACAAATTTTAGCATTTATCTTCTCTTCTAAAAAGAAGTTTGAAGATAAGTAAAATAATAAAATGTCTACTGATATATTAAAATATTTTCAAAATGTATAATTTTTAGGGTGAGAAATAACTTTTAGGAAAAGTCTTCCCAAAAAGTTTTTCAATAAAAAGTTTCTTAATCCTTTTTATGTTATCACTTTTTAAATCATTTCCCAAAATTTATAACTAACTACAAGTTTTTTCTATAACATAATTAGCAAACTACATAATATTATTTTTTTTAAAATAATTTTAGAAATCCTTTTTACAAATTAAAATACATATATACAATTATACACATTAAAATTAACATAAATTTATAATTGATAATGCTTATTAATAATTTAAGGATCAATTAAAAAAAAAAAAAATTAACCAAAATGTGAAACATATTTACAAATGAATTAAAAACCTTTTTAAGTTATTTATTATTTTAATGACAGTAGTAGGTAGGTACAAATAAAAAAACTATAAAACTTACAGATATGTTTGTCCAATTTAAAATCATTTTCATGTAACGAATATAATTTGACTATAAAAAAAAACTACAACGACAGCAATAACCAAAAAATTAATATTAAAAAAAAAATATAAAAATTTTTTTGACTTAACATGGATATAAAATCTTGTAAATATTTAATATTTATATTGTATTTTATTTTAGTCTCATTTTTGTGGTAAACCTGGGATGTTGAGCGTTGATCTTACTCTGTTAAATTGTATCCTGTTTTTTTTTTTTTTTTTTATTATTTGTCCAATTTGACTTTTTTTGTTTTTCAATTAATTTTTTATTTCATTATGTTTTTTTTTTTTTTTGTGTTTTGTAAATCATGAAGTCATTAACTTTCAACCTACTCTTTTTCATTATATTTATTTAATAACTTAAATTCAAAATAACAACTTTATAACTCACACCCACATTTTTTTTTTTTTATATTATTTACAAGAAAAAAGGATTTTGTAGACCCTAACTTTATGTCCTTTTATTTTATACATATATATATATTTGCAAACTAATTTTCTCTATAATTTATTTTTTAACAGATTTTTCTTTTATTTTTTTTTTTTTTGAACACAAAATATTTCAGTATATATATATATATGTACATATATTATTATAAAATTATATTATATACTTAAATTGTTTGTCTATTGTATTATATACTTAAAAATATTTATTTGCAATAACGGACTTTTAATATGAAACAATCTTCCTTTCAAATTAATTTAAATTGGTTTCCTAAGCCTGTTGCTGGGTATTTTAAACGATTTCTTACCTCGAACAGTGATAGGCTACAGATGTTGAAGCTATTAACCTATATGACTTTTGAAAACTATACCTAATAATTGTTTGTGTTAAATTGATTTGGCAGCTTGTGTTAAGTATACTTACCATTGATTATATATATACATGACCACCATACTTACCATTGAATATTTAAAGATTAGTTAATTATCCTTTAAGAACTCAAATCAGCATAAAGATCTGAAGTTGCATACTAATAGGAAACACGATTTTAAAAACGTATAACTTTGCCCTTCAATGTATTTCAAATTTATTTTCACCAATTTCAGCAATCATTTTGGATCTCTTAACATTAAAAACTAAATTTTACATTGGTTTGCCAGGCCATTTGTTTTTAGAAGGAAGGATTTTTTAACTCAATTTTTTCTTCGTGAAAGTGAACTCATTTTCCCATCTTTTATATTACATAATACAAAAGATGAGTTCTAGTCATATTATGTCCGATCTATTAATAAAAATTTGGTTGCTAGAATGTAATTTTAAGATATAAACTTATAAACATTGTGTATACAATAAAGTCTTCTCAATTTTTAAAAATAGGGAATTTACAATACGTTCTCGTAACATCTACAACAACAAATTCCATGTTGAATACACTGTTCCTCTTCTATTCTGAACGCATCTTCTCAGAGATAAAATGTTTAACAGTTTAATATAAATTATAAATGATAACCAAATGACTACTACAAATAAATGTACATTAAAATCAACAATCATTTTATAAATAAATTAAAAAATTCATTACCAAATATTTCATTTAAATTATTTTTTCCCTAACTGTATATAATCGTTTTATTGTAAATGGTATCTTGTTTAACAAGTCAACTCAACTAATGAACCATAATGAAATTTGACCCTGATCCAATGTTGAACTCAGTTTTATTTTTATTAGACTTTTCATTTGGCAGTTGGAATGAGATTTTTAAAATTAAATTTAGAAATAAAATATAAAATTTTTAAATTCATATTATTTGCGCTATCTTTTCAGATACTTTTTGTTTCTTTTACTAAATATTTTTTGAAACTCTTATTTTATATATGTATATATATAATATATATATATATAATACATATATATATAGTTAGCAATATTTCGGCAATAAAAAACCAAAATTTTGTTGTTGTATATGTACTTTAAAATTAAATTGAACTTAAACTGTACAAGATGGTTTCGATCAACTTATAATGGGCGGGAGGGGGGTTAGAAGAGAAATTTATAAAAATATGAAATTAAATAGGAAATAAAATTTACAAATTTTAAGGAATCTCTTCTTCTTTTTTAAATCAGTTATTTTAGTCTTAAAAAAATTCCTTCCTATTTAAATTAAATAATAAAAAAAAAGGATAACTTAAAGAATGTTTGTGTATAAGAGAATTTTAAAAGAATTTTTACTTCATAAAAAAGGAGGACTAAATTAAACTATGAAAATTTTGTGGTGAAATCAGAATGAATTTATTAACGAGGCAATAAAAAATGGAAAAGATACTACAAAAAAAAGAAGGATTAAAAAAAATTTAAGCTTAAAAAATGGTAATTTTTTAAATTGGGTGTGAGAAATGAATTGAAATAATTAAAGGAAGGAAATCCTTTGAAATAAATAAATACTTAGCAATTTTTTTGAAATGAATGTAGGATTTAATTTTAGATGAAAAATACTATTTTTAAATATTCAGATTTAGATACATCTTTAGGTCTTAACATATTTTGAATGAAATGAGCTTAAACAAGTTCGTTGAATTTTAAATAAATTTAATACATTCGTTGAGCTCGTTTTTCGTTGAGTTTAATACATTCATCCAGGAATAAATGAATCAAAAAGGAAGAGTTAAATTAGGTTGCTATATTTGAATCCCTTTTTGGAGTTACATTTAAATTATACTCACAAATATTTCAAAGGTCCGTGTATTTAAAAATAAGTTAACAAATTCAATAGGTCTGCATTCTACATGTGTTGCTCTAAATTAAAATATAATTTATTCATGTGCTCATGTCCTTATTAAAGATTCCAACAATCATAAAATAAAGGTTTCATGGAGAACATTCAATCTTTCTAACATAAATTTAAATATGTATTTGAAATTTGAAAATTAATAAAAATACACCCATCCCTTATGTTTATTAAAACCTTTTTTATTTTTTGGAATTTTTTCTATTTTACAGTTACAAAAAAAAAAAGGATAAAGTTATTAAAATCTGGAAAAATTTATTTGCATAACTACTTAATTTTTTATTTTTCTATGTCTCTTACTCTCCAAATAACTTATAAGAGAAATTAAAAACAGATTATAATTTATATATATATATATTTTTTGCATATATATATATATATATAAAAATAACACCCAACTTAATTTTATTTTTTGAATTTTTTTAATAAATTTTTTTCTAATCCTCCTAACCTTCTTTTTGAACCCAAAAAAAAATTTAAATTCAAAAAAGGACGAAAAAAAAAAAATTTTGATAACCAACATTATGTGGTCCAGTATTTTTGGTTGGGTGTTTTTTTCCTTTTTTTTTTTTGACCACAAAATGAAGTGATGGCAAAGCAAATATACTTAGTATTAAATATTTTTACATAAGTTTTAAAAATACCGTCTGGTCTAATCACATCTTTTTTTTTTAAATGTCCTAAATATATATATGTATATATTTCACAATTACTTTATTTTCTCTTCATCTATCTCTATCTATCTCTTTCTATAAAAAAATGTTGAAATAAATTCCTAGACTTTGATAATTATATATTCAAAAATTTATTTAATAATTTCAACATTTTTTTTGAAGAAATATGAGTAAATAGTTGTATAATCAGCTTAAATCTCATAAGGATATTCAATAAAAATTTGTCTACAATATTATAATTATTTTTTGTTTTTTTTTTTTTTTTTTTGAAAAAAAAAACAATTTCGGATTAAAATATATCCTTTAACCTCTAATTGATCCTTACGGCAACAGTAAAAAGAATAAAAACTAAAAACAAAATAATAAAAATTAAAAAATTATGTTGATATGTAAATAGATACATTTTATGGCTATCTCATTTATGTATATTAAACAACAGTGTCGGATAAAATTTTGAGAAAGTAAAAGATTTGTGGGTTGTTATTAAATATGTTAATAGAGAAATGGGTCACAATTAATTGGGAAAGGTATCAAACTGTCAAAACACCTCTTTTTAATTTCTTTCTCAAAAATATATACCTGAGACACACCAAAGGAAGCTCCTGTATCCTGGGAACAGCAATCGGAACGACTTGATTCAAAGAAACGGGCCAATCGATGTTTAAACAAAGTCATTTTTAGATAATTTCTAGGTTCCCTATTGTTTTTGGTTAAAATTGGACCAAGGTTTCAAAACTAATTATACTAGGAGGATGACAATTACACATGGTTAGTTATATAATAGATCAAGTCTCTATATGAAGTTTCAAAATGTTACGGCTTCATTTGCGGGAGGCTGCCATACAACTTCTTTGCACCAATATGAATTTCTTCAAAACTAATTAAACTAGGAGGATGAAAATTACACTCGGTTAGTTAGATAATAGAACAAGCACCTATATGAAGTTTCAAAATGTTACGGCCCCATTTTCGGCGAGCTGCTATACAAAGTTGTCAATTCGATAACTGTGAATCTAATGAAGCTACGAGGATGAAAAATTTAAGCTGGGCAGATAAAATTAAAGGGCAAATTAATTGGCAAAGTTCACTCGGATCAACTTATAGGGTGGGCCAATTTTTTTGTAATTATTTTATTTTTTATGTTTTTTTTTGTTATATGTTATAATATCATAAGGGAATTAAATAACGCTTTATTTTATTTTATACATCATAGTGGATATGAACGGATAGCTAAATATTGAGAAGGACAATTATAATTTTCCTCCTTTTTTTTTAAATCACAAATCATATTCATTGATTTTTTTGTTAAAAAACATGAGACTCGATTATTAAAAACACATAGATCTGACTTCAGTTTCCCAAGATATGGCTTCTTTTGTTAAGGGTCCCTAAAATTAAAAACTTGCTGTATGTATTAGACAGAAACTGTGCGCCTAAAAATGAACCTTACTGTTTAGAAATAAACTTGCATTTAATGCAAAAATTATACTATTTAACGCTTACTTCAATAAAAAAGGATACATTACATTGTCTTAAATTTGCTTTTAAATGGCTGTTACTTCTGTGTCTAGAACAGCTCCACTGAAGGTGAAATACGGTCTTCGCTGCTTGAATCCTTTTTCTGTCCTATTTTGAAAATCATTGAAAATGATAAATAATGATATGATTGTTGTTTATTGTTAATAAATGCAAAAAACGGTGTACAATATTAACCCTTTTATTTAAATTTGTTTAATATATTTTGTTCAACACTGTATTTACATTTTTTTAATTCTCATTAAAATATAAATTGTTTTTAACTAAATTATATCGAATAATATTCATATCCTTTTTATAGAAAAAAACAAAAAATGTTATTAAATTTTATTTTTTAACATTCTCTTATATTGTTTTGATACACAATGTTATCCTTTATGGTATATCCTTTCAAATTTCTATTATTATCATATAATTTTTATTAATTTATTTTTTTTTTTTTGTAAAAACATTTTAATATGTAAAAATCCGGTTGGATACATTGTCAGACAGTGAAAACAGGATAATATCAACAAGAGAGTTTAAAAAAAAACATATTGTGGGTACATCCTGAATAATATCTATAATATATATATATATATATATGCATTGAATTAGTTAAAGGTTAAAAAGAGAGTGGAAGAGATTTGAGGATGAGAAGGATAAAAAAATAAATATATATATATATATTTATACGTATATTAAAAAAATATTATAATCCATTTGTGGTATTTTAAATGTGGTTAACCCGGTCAACCATTTTACATGGCTCATGATTTTTTTTTTTTTTATGTTTCTATCTCATTCTATTGTTTTTTTTTAATTTTAATTTAAATTTTTTTTTTTGTATGTATTTGTGCATCAAAGTTTTAAAACTGTTTTTTGTCATGCTATCTCTTTCGTTCTGATGTTCATTTACCGTTATTAAAGACCAATAATTGGTGGTGGTATATATTGTTCACCTCAGTTAGGTTTTAAATAGCCATCAGTTTTCTATGTGGTATGTTTACAAATATAAAAAAAAAAAAAAAAAAAAAAATAGGTTTACTTAGTCCAGCCAAACCAAATACACACATGTACACATTTTTTAAAAACATATTAAGCGGTAAAAGGAAGAGATAGATAATTATGGGGAAAAAAGTTGATAGGATATTACAGTAATTTTCCATTTATAAATTCATGTTTTTTTTTTTTGTAATTAAAATAAAATTTTTAACTTTTTTATAATGAAAATGTTTGTATGTGTGATAGAAGAAATAACTGTTAATTTACAATCATAGAATATCTTTAGATTGAGAAAAGAATGCAAAGATATTATTTGTACGGTTGTCATAGGATTTGGAAATTTCTTTATTTGATGATTTGGAAATGGATAAATTCTATTGGGGAAATTTACATGTATGAGTGGGTTTTTAAAAATTAAAACGAACTTTTAACTGGAATAATAAAAGTCTGAAACGAAAATGATGATTACGATGGTATTAATAAAAGTAAATAAATAAAAACGCTATTGTTATTGGAATAAAACTTATTTAAAGTAGGCATACACTTAACAGTTCAGTCGTTAGTCATGTGACTGTCAATTATAACCAAATTTTTTAAACGGTTACAGCTCATCATTTAATACTGTACTAGTGTCGCGAAGCGCTCAAAATTCGAGCTACTTTTGCACTAAAGTTATTTTTTATATTTATAAAGAAATAATAGAGCCGTGACCGGCAATTTTGTGACCGAATAATCCGATTAATATATATGATATACATTTTATTAGTTCACTCACAAAACTGGTAAATGAACTGAAAATGTTTAAGTTTCGAAAATAACACAAGGTTCAGTAATTAGTGTTTCAATATTGATATCGGGACCGGGTGACAGACCTGCACGCCTACATCAATTTGTGATTAAACTTTATTTGTTTAAAACATGAGTATAAAGAAATAGTTTTAAAGGGTTTTATAGTATATATATATACCTGTAATTACGACTTAACAACTTTTACAACTAGACATTTCAAAAATTAGTCATTAAAAACATTTGCAAGTTTATATTTCGCAGTCAGGGTTATTTACCTTTAACAGAATGTGTATCGCACAGTGTGCATTAAGAGTGATTTTAAAGTTGGATTCAAAACATATGGTTGACACTATTTAGGATTTTTATTACATATGTTTATGTTAGATTTTAAATTAGTTGGAATTAATTTTTTGTATAAAATAAGTTTTTCCAGCTCACCATACCATTCTTTTAGTTTTAATGCTTTATATAAAATCTAGTTTTAATAATTTAATTAGCGGAGGAGCCGCGATAAAATTATTTATTAGGTGGGCATGAAATATTTTTTATTCAAATTTATACATTTAATTTAAAAAATTAGAAACTTACTTGTTTTTTGAATGAGGTATGTCGAATTAACATGCTTTTGTTTTTAGTGTACCCCATACGAAGTTTAATTTCAATAATTAAATTAGCGGGGGTTCGAATATTAAAAATAATTATTTATTACTAATTTTATTTCCAACTACTTAGAAACCTACTATTGGTATTGTAATTAATACATTCAATAATTTGAAAGTATGTTATCTTTCATTTCAATATGTGAACTCCTTTATTTCACTGTGAATTAAGTTATTAATTAGCTGACTAACTATTGAGTTAATCTGCCACATTTTTAAAATGTAAAATTAAAAGTATTAGTAATATGTATTAATTACGGGTTTTCTCCAAAATCAATCTTTTCAAATCAAAACCAAAATTTTGTAATTCAAATCCAACCTTTTGCAAATCAAATTCAATCTTTTATAAAAATATACGCAAATATTAATTTTTACCCTCAGGGGACTTCAAGACTTGCAAATTATCAAAGTGAATTAGAAATTATAGTTTATTTGAAATACATTTTGAAATACTTTTTTATGTATATATACTTATTATAATTTCCACAACACGATTTCGTCGAAGTTGAGCTAGTGGGCTGTTTGGATTTGAATCTGATAAGTCTGATAAATGTTCTGCAATCATTTTAGGTCTATGAAATCATTTTTTTTTTACTTCCTGGAATCGGTGGATAACAAATTTTTTATAATTTTAAATAAAATTTTCATCATAGAAGAAAACCATGCTGCTTACTTAGACTATAAAATATCCAATTATTACTTAAATTAATTTTTTGCCAGTGTTTTTATAAAAGGTTTAATTTGATTTCCAAAAGGTTGGATTTGAATTACAAAAGGTCGGTTTTCATTTGCAAAAGGTTGGTTTATATTCAAAAGGTTGGTTTTGGAGTGCAAAGCCTGTAGTAAATCATAAGTATAGCTTAAGTTTAAATTAATATTCAAATTAATTTTCAATCTAGTTTTTTTTTTTTTTAAATAAAACCAAGGAACAAAATAATTTATATATAAGTAATTTTTAATAAAAATTTATTTATTTGCATAAATAATCATAATTAATATTTTTAACTATCGTAATATAAATATATGCTACTAATTATATATTTTAAAATAACTCCCATAATTAATATAATTGTTTTTTTGTTAAAAATGTGTCAAAATACTTTATAAAATCTTATAACTATTAAATAAGTTTTAAATCATGTTTTAAACTGATTTAAAAAAATAAATAAATTCCATTATAATAATTGTGTCCCTACTTTAGCTTTAATACATTAATTTTGAAGCTTATTTAATGAAGCTTTAGATCAACAAAAACTCAATTATTTATTTATTTTTAATAATTATTAAAAATTTATGAAATTAATTAAATTAAATTCAAATAATTATTTGAATAATGATAAATATTTTTCAAAATTCAAATTTTATCTTGAAAAATCACCACATTTAAAGCATTTACATTCGGCTGGTTCTTTTAAACGTACATCCATTGTTGCTGTATTTTGTGTCATTAATCTGCTACCATCTGGATCATAACTGTTTTATATATATATATATTCAAAAGTCAGCTCGTTTTCTTTTATCAACTTTATTCAACCATTCTCACTTAAGAACTGGCTTATTACTTACATTCTGGTACATACATATTTTATTACATCTACTATGTACTAGATTATATTTATTACGTTACCAACAGCAATTGTACATTTGTGTTAACATAATTGAGTTGGCAACTATAATTTAACTCATATGAAACATCTCCCTTTTTTTTCATTTATTTTGTATAGGTACAATAAGTTAGATGCAAAACAAATATAAAAGTGTAATTCATTTAATTTTAATATGTAATGTTAATTTTAATATATTATGTGAATTCATTCATTCAAAAGTGTAATTCATTTAATTTTAATATGTAATGTTAATTTTAATATATAATGTGAATTCTTATATGACAATATTATGTGAATTCTTATATGACATCTCCTTTCTTTTAATAAAAATTTCTTTTAAAAGAGAAGTGTTAATTTATTTGTACATAAATTTAAAAAATTTTATTTTTATTTTTATTCTTTTTTCTCATTTAATATTTGAACAATTTTCATTTAATCTTTTACTATCATAAAAACCAAATCTTCATTTAGTTTTAATAAATTATTATTTTGTTATTTGTATTAAATACTTGTTAGTTAAATTATTACCAATAAGAACAAAAAAAAAATAATAACAAAACAAGCCTTA
Source organism: Dolichopus griseipennis (assembly GCA_963082915.1). NCBI lineage: Eukaryota > Metazoa > Arthropoda > Insecta > Diptera > Dolichopodidae > Dolichopus > Dolichopus griseipennis. The sequence goes on from CAUJBZ010000190.1 coordinate 211,966, forward strand.
TTAAATTTTTATTTTTTGGTTTATCCATCTTTTGGTATTTTACGCAGAAAATATGTGCTTCTTCTGTATATTCTATTATTTTGTAAATCTTTCACCCAGTACGACCTGGGAGCTTCATCTTTAGCAATTATTATTGCCTTCAACCACACGTTACCATTTCTCATTAATACTTTTTCTTTTATTTCATATTGTTTTTCATTTTGTGTCTTTCGATTATAATATTGAGCTGATTTTTTACTTTTAAAATTAAAATTAGATAAAATATTTGGAACTGATTTAATGTTAAAATTGCTTAATTTTTCTGGCAAGAATGATCTTGTCTTTCTACCAAACATCATTTGATTTGGAGATAAATCCAAATGTTTTATAGGGGTATTTCGGTATTCGAGTAACGAAAACCAATAATCATTTTTATTTGATTTTTTTAGTATATTTTTTGAAATTTTCACTGCGCTTTCAGATAAACCATTGGACTGAGGGTACAAAGGGCTACTATTAGTTATCTTAATATCTAAGTTTTTCATATACTTTTTAAATTCAAAGCTTCCGAATGGTACATTATCTGCGATTATTTCTCTCGGAAAGCCAAATGTTGCAAAGATAGGTTTCAGTGACGAAATAATGCAATCAGCTGTCTTTCTACCTATTTTAATAATTTCAATGTATTTTGTGTAATAGTCTATTATTGTTAGAAAATCTTTACCTTCAAACTCAAATATATCCATACCAATTTTTACAAAAGGACTTTGAGGAATTTCATGCGACAATAAAGGTTCTCGCCTTTGATTCGGTTGAAATTTCTGACAAATACTACAATTCTCTATCATATTCTCAATTTCCGTCATTAGTCCAGTCCAGTAAATGATTTGTCGAGCACGGGATTTAGTCTTTTCCATTCCGAAATGGGCTTTATGTAAGGTTTCCAACATTTCCTTTCTCAATGAAATTGGCACTAAGATTCTCTCATCAAAAAATATTATACCATTTTCTACCAACAAATTTTCCTTAAACTTCCAATAATTTTTTATATTATCTGGTAGTTGTCGTTTGTTATTTGGCCAACCCTCCATTAAAACTTTTTTTAGGCTGGATAGTATTGGGTCTTTTTCAGTTTCATTTTTAAATATCTCTAACTTTTCGTCTGATACGTTAATTGAATGAACTAAACCATCTAAGTCATCTACTGTAGCATTATTATCTTCTTTTTTAAAATATCTGGATAATAAATCCGCTATAAACATAAATTGTCCTGGCAAGTACTCTAAATTTATTTTATATTTCCATAATTTCAATTTCATACGTTGAAGCCGACCGGATGGAATTTTATTCATATCTTTTCTCATTATCCCTAACAGTGGTTTATGGTCGGTTTGAACAGTAAAATTCCTTCCATAAACCCAGTTGTGAAATTTTTCACAAGCAAAGCAGATGGCTAGCATCTCTTTCTCTATCTGCGCGTATCCTATCTCCGTATCTGTTAAACTTTTTGATGCAAACGAGATCGGCATACCCTGTTGCAATAAGCAACATCCAACTCCGTTCTTACTGGCATCTGTTTGTATCGTTATTTCTAAATTTGGGTTGAATGGCTTCAACTTCGGAGCCTCTATAATTAATTTTTTAATATCATTTAAACACTTGGAATGAGCTGGAAGCCATTCAAATATAACATTTTTTTTTAACAATTCCCGAATGGGGGTAGAAACTTCTGCTAAATTTGGTATTGCCTTCTGTAAATAATTTACTAATCCTAATAGTTTTTGTACATCTTTTTTATTTTCCGGTATACTAATATGTTCTATTGCTTTTATCCGATCTGGGTCAAACGAGACACCCTGTTCTGATATAATGTGACCTAAAAATTTAACCTGTCGATCACAGTATTGAAACTTATCCTTATTGAATTTAATATTTTTCTCTCTCGCACGTTTCATTACTTCATTTAAGATTTCATCATGCTGTTCAATCGTATCCGCATATATTAAAATATCATCTATATAGATAATTACACCCTCTATTCCTTCGAAATTTTTCTCATTATATTTCTGAAATGCTTCTGGAGCTATTTTAACTCCAAAAGGTAACCTACGGAACCTATAACATCCAAAGGGTGAACTAAACGTACAAAGAGTGCTTGATTTTTCATCTAACTTAATTTGGAAAAATCCTTCTTTGTTATCTAAAACACTAAAATATTTCTTTCCAGATATTTTACCAATAATATCATCAAATTTGGGAATTAAAAAACACTCATCTTTAATATTTTTATTAAGATTTTGCGGATCTAAACAGAGTCTAATTTTCCCATTAGACTTCTCAACAACAACTAGGTTTGAGACCCATTCTGAAGGCTTATTTACTTTTTCTATAACCTGTAAATTTTCTAGTCTATCTAGTTCCGACTTTAAGGGCTTCAACAAGCTAAGTGGGACCCGTCTAGGAGGATTTACTACTGGCGTAGCATTTTCTTTTAAATCAATTCTAAAATTATTCACAAAACAGCCTAATCCTATAAAATTATCTTTATAATCATTCAACACTTTCATTTTACCTGATTGTATATTATCAAGCCTTTGAATTAATTTTAATTTCAAGCAACTATTTAAACCTAATATAGGTATATAGTCACCAACAACAACAACAAATTTTTCGACACTAACTTCATTTTTTGCATAACATTCTAATTCAATTTCTCCTACTAAGTTTAATTTACTACCACCATAAGCAATTAACCTTAAATCAGTTTTATTTAATTTTACCTCTTTAAAATATTTTAACAACGAAACCGGTAACACATTTATTTCCGCTCCTGTATCCAATTTAAATTTAATAATCTTGTTATTAATCAAAATATTTTCGAACCACGATTTATTAGACTGCGTCAGATAATCAATACTATGTATATACACAAATTCTTCTTTATATGTATTATTATCTGTATTATAAATTTCATTTACTACTTTAGTATGACAAGCAATGGCATAGTGATTATGTTTACCACATTTACGGCATAACTTACCAAAAGCTGGACATTTACCGTACAGGTGATTTTGTTTACAAAATTTACATTGTATTAGTTTTTCATTAGAATTTTTTTTTATTTTAGCAAAATTTTTATTTATATTATTTTCAAATTTAGTTTTATTTTTATTATTATCAAATTTAGTTTTATTTTTATTAAATAAATTTACTTTGTTACCTTCAATTGTATGTATCTCTGATGTTAATGTAGATTCATTCTTTTTAATTTGCATATTTTTATATTGCAAATTACATATCTCGTCAGCACGTGCCATTTCTATAGCCTTATCAACTGTAAGACCATCCACCTGAAGCATTCTTTTTTGAAGTTTTTTATCATATACACCTAGTACAATTTTATCCCTCAACATGCGATCTTCTTGTTGTTCGTAACCACAGGTCTTAACTAATTTTTTTAAGTCCATTAAAAATATATCAAAATTTTCGGACTGACGTTGTTCTCTGCCCCAAAAAATGAAACTTTCATACATTTCATTTTTTTTCGGTAGGCAAAAGTCTTCGAAAGCTTTGAAAACTGTTGTATATACTTTTTTTTCCTCTTCTTTTAGGTTGAGTGATGTATGAAATATCTCCGTGGCTCTATTTCCAGCTGAATTTAGGAAAATGCCTATTTTAGCACCGTCCTTTTTACTGTCCAAGTCAATGGCAGCTGCAAACTGCTCCCAGTTTTGTTTGAATATACGCCAGTTCTCGGCCAAGTTATTTCCATCGAGGTTTAAATCATTAATTTTTTTTAAAAAGTCCATCCTTTCTTCCCGTACACGTATTACTTCCACTTTTACTCCTTTTCTTGGACGGCCGCGTGGTCTATTAGTTTTTTGTAAGTTTTTTAGGTTATCCCTATCCTGGAATAATCCCATACAATTTTAAATAAATTTTATAGAATACAATTCTATAATTTTTTTTTTTTTTTTTTTTTTATAATTTATTTTTTACTTTTAATTATTTTATTTTTAATTATAATTTATTTCTATAGGATTTCAAATTACAAAACCGACTGCGCCATGTTTTATATATATATATATTCAAAAGTCAGCTCGTTTTCTTTTATCAACTTTATTCAACCATTCTCACTTAAGAACTGGCTTATTACTTACATTCTGGTACATACATATTTTATTACATCTACTATGTACTAGATTATATTTATTACGTTACCAACAGCAATTGTACATTTGTGTTAACATAATTGAGTTGGCAACTATAATTTAACTCATATGAAACAATAACAATGTGTTAACATAACAGTACGTTCTCTTAAATAACTTTCACGACAACAATAACATTCCTAAATAAAAATAAAAATTAAAAAAAAAAACAAAAATACAACAACAACAATAATAAAAAAAATATCCTTTTTTTAATTAATTTTAAAAGGATACTCCTCCCCAATTAATTACCTTTAAAAATCCTGTTGGTGTTATTACAGATGGTTGAACTTGACTATTACATAATCCTTCACATTTATTTACAGTAACATCAGCATTACATGTACGTTGTAAACGTCCTAATTCATCATATTCTTCTTTAATTAAATGTATTTCAGATCTTAATGTTTCACAATTTTCATCACCAGAACCCTGTTGTAATTGGCCATTAACAATAATTGATTGGCCAATATTGTGAATTGGAAAAATTGTTGATGGTGGATAAAGTATAAAAAATATAATTATAAAAATTCTTTGAATTAAAAATATATTCGAAATTATTTGAAATGATTTCGTTTGAAATGTCCTTGTCATTAACATTTTTTTTTTGTTGCTAATTTCCAATTATTCCAATTTTTTTGTAATTGTAGTTGGAGTTGTATTCAATTTTAGTTGCCTTGGGTTAAAATTCCTTTGAAAAAATCTTTATTCCAATATCTGTGAGATTGTGAATAATTGGGGTCCTTTAATATTCCAATTTTATATTGGGAGAATATTTTTAAATCCCAATGAAATAAATGAAATACGGGGAAAGAAACTTGAATTGGTGTAGGTGTAGCCCGGAATAAATCAAATCGAAAATATTTTGTGTAATTATGAATTTTTTTTTTTTTTTTCAAATTAAATAAAAATCTTTTTTTGTTACTTTTGATTCTGTATTGGTTTTTTGCTTCCGAATGCACTTTAAATCGATTTTTTTTTTTTTATATTGAACAGGTTGAGAATTTAATATTATACGTTACGATAATTTGTACACCCCCGCACACATACACGAAATACACGTAACACACGCTCAACTGTAAAAAAATAAAAAATAAAAAAAAAGCAATCAAAACGAAAAAAAAAAAAAAATTAATTTTATATTTTAAGGATTATTTTCCTTTTGATCCTTTTTTTTTTGTGTTTTGTGTTTTGTATTTTAAAATTAAATCAATTCGAAGGAATGTTGCGCTTTATTTGTTCGAAATTACAGGATAAAAAAAAAAATTTTATATGCCCAGGATCTCAATTTTTTTTTTTTTGTTTTTTTTTGCTTTTTTTTTTGTCTTTTCTATTTTTTGTTGTTGTTGGATTTTTTTTTTTTTACTGTTATTTCTGGATTTGTGGACAGAATATTTAAAGAGTAATGCTTTCGGCAAAATGGTTTGAATAGCAATCAGTTCAAAGCTTATATACTTGTTTGTAAGGGTCAGCAGTGGTCCAGAATATATTTATGCTTTATTTTTTTGTAAAATTGGGAAGGAGTACAATTTTTTTTGTTTTTTATTTTTCTATTAAACATGTATGGATTTAAATTTACATGGTTTATAAGAACATAATATAATAATGTACATATATATTAATATACATTGTACCTAATGGAAACGTATACAATATATAAGTATTATAAATATTTTATATAATGTTATTATTTCGTTTAATACGCACAAAAAATTGTAGGGGGTATTACAAAAAAAAAACACACTATGTTGTTAACATGGTTTGACTTTGATTGAAAATTCAGGACATGTCAATACCAATAAAGGACAAAATATAATACAAAAAAAAAAAAATACTTTTAAGAAATTTGTTTTAATATTTATTTATTTTTTTTAGCCTTGTTGTTTGTTGGTTTTACGGTTTGTTAGTTGAAAAAAAAAAAACCAACATAGTTAAGTATATGTTGTAAATTTTTGAGTTGTATTTGTTGTACTGGTCAGCATGATATTTTTTTTTTTTGAAAAAAAAGGGGTTAATAATTTCATTTCAATAATTTTTTTTTGAAGAATAACATTATTACATTATTGAATTTTAAAAATGGAAAAAGAGAGTATATTCAGGATAGTTTTTCCCAGTAGGATATAAATAAATGTTTCAAAAATAAGTATATATGTCTTAGTTTACATTTTAATTTATTTATAGTAGATCTTGATTTATCACAAAATTTCAACAATTAAGTGATAGAAAGTTTAAGTCAAAATGATGTATGTTTAATTTATTTATTCTTAAACTTTTGAACTTAAAACATGGATCACAATAAGTATTATATACAAATATGTTTTAATTTTATTGTATTTTGTTTTTAAAGATCAAAATTGAAGATTATTAAATTACTTAAAATATGCAATTATAGTGTCATATTTCATTCGGTTTAATTTTCAAATTATGTTCGCTATATGGTATCTTATGGCTGGGTGGCACAGTGCTTAGAGTGCCGCCAATTCATGCAAAAGGCCCGGGTTCGAATCACAGTAAAAGTGGAAAAAACATTACTCGTTTTCGACTCGACTCAGCTACCATTCATCATTGGGTTTAAATTAATGACTTAATCAATAATTAATAATTATATATCTTTAATAAAAAAATACATTAATAAAAAATATAAGCAAATGCAAAATATAAACAAATGATTTAATTGAATAATATAACTCACAGATATAGAATATCATATAACTCAAATACAAAATATTACAATATAAACAAAAATATAATTGTATCTATTGAAAATCTAAGACGTTTGTGCATGTTATAAGGCATAGTACTATCATATGTTTCAATTGTATTTGGAATTCATTCAGATCATTTCTAATAATAAAAATATTTTATAACCCCCTGTACCAACATGTACCTATGGACAGACAGGCTTATTAGCCTAACAGTTGAACAGTTAGCACTTACTTATGCTGCGTGATCGACTTGCATATTCTCTTTCAAATATTTATATCTGCTATGCGTTCTTGGACAAAGAGTACCAACTTTCAACATATCAAGACGGGCTACGATAATCAATGCCAATAGGTGGTTGTAATTATACTTTCGTTTGTCTTCCAACATTTCAAGATACATGAAAAATATGTACTTACTCCTTTTTCAAAATCTAAACAACGAAGTACCTCCATTTAGCATAAAAACCCTTGGCTTCAGTTTAAATAATAATTTTTAAATTAGATAATATTTCAGCTCTATTAAATGTAGATCTACTTTATCGTTTGCTATTACGTTATTCACTACTTATTACCCAAACAGCTGGAATTGGTATATGTCTACCCAAACAGCTGGATTTCGAATAAGGCGGGTATAAGAGCTGACTAAATGCTTGTCTAAACAAAGCTTCCGGTAAATTCTTTATCGTTTCCAAAATGTAAACTTGCTTATATTTAAATATACATACAAATTTGACTTGGTACCACATTAATTAAAGAAAAATATATACCAAAAATCATATTATTATCCATTTATACCATCATCCATATTAACTGCCTACTGAATTTAGCAAGTGGTTGGTTATTATATTATTTTTATCATCAAATTTAATTAAATAAGTATTTTGACATATTTTAAAGTGTTTTCTAATTTTGTACAAAAAAAAAAACAAACAAACATCATAATAAACAATCTTTTAAAAATTAACAAAATAAGTAGACAGACATGAAAATAAAAAAAAAAAATAAAATAATAAAATACCCCAAAAATAAAAAGTAAAAATGCCAACTTGACAACCTGGAAATACAAAAAAAAAATACATAGCAACAATGTCAACAGAGATGAACAAAACCGTCAACAAAAGAAAAGTTTTATTACATTTTTTTTAATTTTTCTTCTCTTATATTTTTTTAGTCTTCAGTCATTCATTCGTTTATCAAAAAAAAAAAAAAGTAAAACAAAAACAACAACAACAAAAAACCAAATTAAGTTGAAAACGGATGACATTTCTCATTTCAACCACACAACAACAAAAATAACAAACAAGGTTAACAATCAAAATAACGTTATAAATCTAAATCTATTATATTTTTGTTTCTGTTTTTCTTTTTTCTCATATATTTTCCACAAAAAAAAAAAAAAAAATTTTCCACTGATATCAACTAAACAATTTTCCGGAGTTTTTTTCATTTTCTGAAAAAAACAAACAAAACAATAAATTTAATATAACAGTAAAATGTTAACAGTTATAATGGTTATTGAAATGATATAAAATGAAAATTAAGCAAAAAAAAAAAAAAATCTGTATATAAGTATATAATAAATAAAAAAAATAAAATAAAACCCTTTAGGACTTTCTCTTTCAATCAAATGTCACAATTCTCCCCCTCCCTTACAATAAACCCAAAAGCAAGTCAACACAAAATTTCAATAACAATATTTTTTTTTTTTGGCAACTTCTTTTTTTTTTTTGACAAGCAACAAAGGACAACATTTGAAAAATAAACAGAATTACAAATTAAAATGTGAAAAAGAGATAGCATTATTCGGAAAAAAAAAATTTTTTTTTTTATAGAAAATAAAAACAAAAAAAAACGAAAAATATGTCAACATGTCATGTCAAAACTGCCAAAAAAGATATGAAAACAAAAAATGATAGAAAGAGAAAGAAAGCGAAAAAAGAGATAGAGAAATAAAAAAAAATTACCGCAAAAACCAAATATTATTAAAAAAAATATATATATATATATAATAAAACAAAACAAAAAAAAACAACAAGACATTAAAATACTTATATAAACGAGGAAGATTATAGTTGCTCTTGTCAACTTTTAGATACCCGTGCATACCCACTATGGTGCATAAAATAAACCGTAATTTACTTCCCTGATACATTTAACTCATTATCCCATAATTTTGGCTTAAAAAGTCCGGTGGTCCGAGTGATGTCCAACTTTGCCAAGTAACTTGCCCTATTACTTTACCTGCCCAATTTTAATTTTAACCTCGTACCTTCATTTAGATTCACAGTTATTGAATCGAAAATTTTGTATAGCAGCCCCAACTTTGTATGGCAGCTGCCCGAAAATGGGGTCGTAACATTTTGAAACTCCATATTAGTGCTCGATTCATTATATAATTAACAGTGTGTAATTTTCATCTATACTCAGTTTCCAAGAAATTCATATTGGTGCAAAGAAGTTGTATAGCAGCCCCCCGCAAATGAAGCCGTACAATTTTGAAACTTCATCTAAGTTTTCGATTCATTATATAACTAACCGTGTGTAATTTTCATCCTCGTAGTATAATTAGTTTTGAAGAAATTCATACTGGTGCAAAAAAGTTGTATGGCAGCACCCCGAAGCCTTGGTCCGATTTTAACCAACAATAGGGAATTTTAAAACAATAGGAAATCTAGAAATTGTCTAAAAATGACTTTGTGTTAATTTCAAGACTCTAGCCCTTTTAGTTTTTGAGTTATCGTGCTGACACACGGACGGACGGACAGACACACATAGCTAGATCTAATTTTAGCATAACTAATTTTAACATGGCATAACTAATTTTTCGATTCTGAGCCGATACGTACCCTTGACACTATATCTAGCTCGTCTAGATCGATGCGTTACAAACGGAGGAGTAATTTTAATATACCCGATGTCATATATGTATGCACGGGTATAAAAATCTGAAGGACGAAAACAACAAATAAATGAATGGTAGAAAATATGTCATGAGATAAAAACAAAAAAATTACATGACATATACGAAAAGAGGGTGGAAGATTTTTATTTTTTAATTTCTATTTAAATTTTTTTTGTTTTTTTGTTTATGTACCTAGTATTTATTTGATTTGGGTTTTTTTTTTTTTTTTAAAGAACTTTTTTATAAAGATTTTTTTTAATATTTTGAAATTTATATATGTATATATATTTATATGGTATATATATACATTTATGTCAAATGTACAATATGTCAAACTGCTTTTTACAGTTCAGTTTTTTTTTTTAACTTCAGTCTTTTTGTTTAAAATTTAAATTGAGAGTGGTAATTAACGCAAATTGAAATTCAATTGAAACAAAACTATAACAACAAAAAAAAAAAAAGGTATTGTAAAAAAAAAATAAGCAATATTTAACTGGATAACGGTAATTTTATATTGTTTTATACAACAGATGGTAAAGTAATTAATTTGGAAAAAAAAAACAACAGAACAATAATTAAAATTAAATTGTGCTATTATACGCCTAATAATTATCACGATGACAAATAACAAGGATATTTAAAAAAAAAAAAAAATAAAAACAAAAAACATTTTTTCAATTCTAGATGTTAATTTTTTGACAGTTCATTTTGTTTTTGAAATTTTTTTTTTAATTTCAGAAGTTAATACAGAACATTTTGTATTTAGGGAGATTAAATAATTTTAAAAATTAATTTAAACGGACTTTTTTATATTGATTTAATGCATTAAGTTTTAATATAGAGTATCCAGCCCTCAGTGGTACATAGATTTGGAGGTGGTAGAGGGATTTGGGGCAAACAAAAAAATGTTAGAGGAAGTCCAGACGAACAAAAAATTGGTTTACAAGAGCGACTATTTTGCCTCCTTCTCAAGTTGTAGGGCTTTTTAGCGCATTTTCAAATTCATATTTTAATTTTTTTGAAAATCTTATTCAACTTATTGGTTAAAATCTGAATGCAATCACTTTTTTAAGGTAATAAAATTTTATAGTTAACGTTACGGTTTTTTTTAAATAATACGGTTTGAACCTAAAAGTATTGACCTTCTAATCATATAAAACTCATCATGAAAACAAAATATTTCTAGAAAGTATAACTCCAATACACAGTATTATACAGTAAAAGAAAGCTTACATTTAGAACTTCAAAATGAGCCATATATACGTTATATAACAGTTATATAACTTACTTATTGGTTGAAAATGACAAATCGCACTTCATGACTTTTTAAGCCTATAAGTCGAGAAGGAGGACAAATAGAACCACCGTTGTGCACAAATTTTATATTCGTTTTGATTTCCCCTATCACGTTTAAGTCTATTGACGATTGAGTTCTGGACACCCTGAATAAAAGTTAATAAAAGAACATTTATTTTATTTTACATGTTTAATTATACCATTTTAATTTTAGTGCACAATTAGTGTCATAAACTAATACGATGATGATGTCATTAAACAATAGGTAAATACATATATTTATAGTTGCATTATTAGTACTTCAGGGACATACGAATAAACTAATACAGCACTGTTCTTATATACATACTTACATGTACATATTTTAAAATTTTTAGTTAAGTACGTTATCTATTTATCAGGGGTTTAATTCATTCATTCAAGATTCTAGAGTACATTAAGTTTATAATTTTTGATCAATTGTAACATTTGTTCAAAAATTAAATTTTTTACTTTGATGTATTCGAAATGTAGTTTTTTACTTTGATTTATTCGAAATGTAAAAGTACGAAAAAAAAGACTTGATAGCGATCATACAAATCATAATTTAATAATCAATTAACATGTTTATGGAAAAAACTGAAACTTGGTATAAGTAAATTTGGTAACATTAATATTTTATTTATTATACTATATAAAATTACATATCATAAATGATAACACAATTAAGTGTAAAAGGAAAGAGATTATAGGTTAGGATACCATTATTTAACTATAACCAATACTATTTATTTTATATTTTCAATTTAGTATTTTATACTCTTATTATTTATATTAAATATTCGTAAAAGGAAATTGTAATAAAAATTAATTTTTTTTAAAAATTTTTCTTGAAAAAAATGTTACGATCTGACCGAGGATGGGATCGCACCCACGTTTACTTGGACAACAAAAATACTGTAGTTAATTGTAAATAAGTGTTGCGCATACAGTATGCACTAACATACAAATTTAATTTTAAGTATATTGTAAATAAATAAAAAATATAATTTATGGAAAAATATGACTAACCTTATACGAATCCTTAAAAAAATTTTTGTTTTCTATTTTGAGTGAACATTTTTCAAATAAGTGTTCGATATCATCAATTGCACAATTTTATTAAAAAATCGATACGAAATTCGAACAAGATTTATAAATTTTTTGTTAAACACTTATACACTACCATATCAACAATTTTTAAAAAATAATTACAAATTATTAAAAAATATTAAATAAATTAATAAATCAAAATTATTTAATATTAGTTTTAATTTTTAAAATAAAAAATAAAAAACCAAAATATTTAAATCCACTTAACACTTACAATAAAAAAATAAACCGTATCGATTGAAATCACAGATTATTCTAATTAATTTCTTCACACTTCAAATATAATGAAATTAATTTTTTTATAATTATTCCCTCCCACTCTTCTCTCTTTATTTTCTATACGTTGTCAAATGTCAATTATCATTTTCAATTACAAAAAACATTAATCTCGTTTAACATAAGAAGAGATTAATTGATCTCAAATTTGATAAGATATAAAATGACCGCGAGATTTATTTGAGAAAGTCAAAATAAATATGAGAGAAATTATTTTTATTTGTCATATTCTCACAATGCATTTCAGACATCTAAATTAACATTATCCTTTTAAAGTTAACATTTTTATTATATGTTTATTTTAAATGTTTTAACATAAATAAAAACAATTTCAATTAAAATTAAATTCAAAATAAATGAAAAATAATTGAATAACAGGATATTATAATTTAGCAACTCCATTTTTTCATTCTGATCTGATGATCTCTAGTTTTACTAAGTACTTTATCCTTTTTATAAGTAAATCTAAAAAGGATGCGATTCAATTCCTATAATATTAGTTTTTCCTATATCTTAACTTATTAAATACTCGTATTTTCAAATAACTCCAGTTATTTTTATTTTATTTTGGCATTTTCCACATCAATTAATTTGTAAATTAACAAATATTATACAAATATATTTAGAATACCATTAAGGAAAGGACAATAATGCTTAAGTATTCAGCTAATTTTTTTTTATATTTTAAATTAAAATTATGTGAATTTTTAAAACAAATTGGTTTTTTTTTATTTTTTTGATAAAGTAATTAAGCATTAAATTCAAGGACAACGATGTTACAACATATTACTTATTTATATATATATCTGCAGATTTTTATATTTTTTACAAAAATAGAAGCCATAAGTATTTAGAAAAGCCCTTTTATTTTGCTGTTTACTTTAACTTTATTTCTCACATATTTTTAAGTTTAAATATATTTTTTTTTAAATCTGAACATTAAAAAAAACACAACAGAAAGTAAATAAACTTTAGGGCAAAATTGTGCAAAAAAAAACAATATTATTTAGTATACAAAAATAAAAAAAAAGTGTAATTTTATTCCTTGAAAAAAAAAAAAAAAAAATGTCTTGAAGGTATTTTTAATCTCTTGTCAAAACATCTAAAACAAATTTAATTTTTTTTTTTTTTGTTAACATTTTCCAGTTTCATAATTTTGTTGTCATAAAAACTAAAAATATGAGAAGGGTTCCTTTTAAATCCTTGGAAAATAAAAACAAAAAACCAAACAAAAATTTAAAGTAAATGGCAAGGCAATATAAAAAAAAAAAAATAAAAAAATACAAATGAATTCTAATGTAATATGAAATTCATTCGCTAATTTTGTTGTTGTATAAGTGGACAAAATGTGTTATAATTTATAATTGGCCTCACTTATGTACGAGTATATTATGTATATTATATACTTTTCATTATTATACAAATAATAACTATTATAAAAGATAACTCACTCCTTACACGGCTTATAAGATATTTTATAATAAAATGGATTAAAAACTAAGATAGTGAAATATAGTGAAAGGTTATCTAGATCCTTAATCTTTTTTCTAACTAGTTTCATCTTCCCACTCAGAAAAACAGAAAGCGATTGAAGGATAGAAATGATGCTTTAACTTTCAATTCATATTCAGTACATTTTAAAATTAATTATTTATAAACAAATCCCCAACTCATACAATTTTATAAGCCTTGAGTGAGTGACAGCCTTCCTTTTCAAGCTTACCAGATAAAGATATGACCAGATCAAGCTTATCCGGTATGTCACAAATTATAAATTACATTTTTTTTTATTAGATATGACCTGACCAGGGTTTGAACCTAAGATCCTTCGATTGGAAGGCTGAAGTTTTAACCAAAATACCACTGGTTTTTTCATTTCATTTTAAACTAATACTTAATGCTTTAAAATCTAGATATAAATCCTTCTTCGTCTATTTTTCAAAGAGTTTCAAGTTACAATGTAGGATTCCCCATTTTAAAACGGTTCCTAGATTTCCTTAAGCTTACCCTTGGTTCTAATTCTATTACCCTTATGTCTAATACTATTTTAAAACTTATTTACTTATTTTTAAAAGAAGTAGTAGATAAAGTAACACTCAATATGCATATTTCACATATCTCCAACTGTTTTATAATTATTCCTGATCCCAAATACTTGAGCATCTCTCAAATGACTCTGAGCCCTCTATATAGACGATTTTTCATTTAATTTGTTCTTTGGTTTTAATTTACATTAAATTCGAATAAACTCTTTAAACTTCAGATATTTTTTTATGTCCTTATTTATTTTTGTAAACAGAAAAGCTGGAAAAAAAAACATGTTTAACGATTTTCCCAATAATATTCGTTAATTTACTGACAATAGGTAGAAAAAAACAGTGTCAGCTTTTTTTAAGAGGGATTTTAAAATAAAAAATTAAATTAAAAACGTATTAACATAAAACTAAAAACAGAAAAAAAAGTACCTAACATTTATTTAAAATAACCGGCATTACAAATTTTCAAACAAAAAAACTTAAATTTATTTGTAACCGGCAACAAAAAAAAAAATATCGTTTACTATCCATTCATCCACTCATTCATTCATCCGAGCCAACAATAATAATAAAAATAAAATACTTATAATAAGTATAAAAATCTCTTACTTTATTTTATTTTTATACAAAAATTAAATTTAAATCTCGATTCCTTTTTTTATTCTAATTTTTTTCTCTTTCTAATATTATATGAGACAAACTTGTTTTCCTTTTTCCTTCTTTCAATTCCATTTTTTTTGGACTCTTTTTCCTCCTATATATGTATATACCTATCTCTTTCATTCCCTTAATATCATTCTAAATCTTTTCTGCTCATTTATTATGTAAAATATCTCAGTGCAAAAAACAAAAAAGAAAATCACAACAACAATAACAACAAAAACAAAAGAGACAGAGTGAAAAAAAGGAACAATAAAAAAATATATAAATATATATATATATATATCGTTTTTGCACAAATGAACCCTCCATCACCTTCAAGCGTAATTTCTTCTCAGGCAGAGTAACGAACAAAAACAGCAGAGCAGCAGACACTAATTCGATTCGATAATAATCCCGCCAAAGGGCATGAATTGTAATTTCCTTTTTCGCGGAATTAACTGTTGGGGATTTGTTTTACGGCTTAACGTTTCCAAATAAAAAAAATAAACAAAAAAAAAAATATAAAAGAAGAGCAAGAAAAAAAAAAGTCTAGAATTAACAAAAAATATCCATTAAATTATTAGATGTTTTATTTTCTTTTATACACAGTATTTTGCCAGATTATGATACATAATGGAAAATTAGTGTAAATACTTATTTAAATGCAGAGATGGTAATATGTTACTGTACTTTCAAAATTTTTAAAAGAATGTGAAATGATACCTGTATTTAAATACATACTTAATTAGTATATATATATACATTCATATGTGTACTAACTAGCCTCCATTAAAGAAAAAGTTGCATCTGCAAAAATCAAATATTTGGTATAAGAACGGATACCTAATATATCAATAATTATTTCTTATATCATACGGGTACCTAATATATACTTATATATCCAATAGTTTGTCACCAAAATTTAACTGTAGAATTTGTAATTTAGTACCTATAGTTAAATCTCTCTTCACGGAATAAATTCTGATAGATATATTAAATGCATTTGCACAAATCCCAACTGTCTAGTAGTTCCTTTGCAGGAAGTTCATTTGCACAAATCCTAACAACTAGTAGTTGTTTTCTTCAGGAATGCTAAATTTAATACATACTTAGTGAATAACTGAATTTAACAGGTAGTCCAATAAAGAATTTGAGAGATTAAGGAAATTTTCTTAGAAAGTCTATCGTTCACATTGGTACTTAGTATGTAACATTAAAACCTCAACACAAAAATCTTAGAATACTCGTATTAAAGGTTTTTCAGAGTTCTGAAATAGAATTAATCATTATACTTCTATTAATAAAATTATTTAAGAAAAAGTATTATTGTAATAAGTACATAATATCTTAACAACATATTTTAATATGGAAGTGCACTGTACTTTTTTTTCACTAATGAAAATGTAATAAAAATAAAATTTGCTGTCTCAAATAACCAACAAACCAACCAACCATTTCATTTTTTAAAACTTTGTACTTCTAAGTATTTGTATATATATGTATAACCATCTGATTGTTTGTATATATATATATATATATATATATATATATATATATATATATATGTATAAACTTCTGGTTATAAAACAAAAAGCAATTTAAGGAAAAAAAATAAAAAATGAATTTATTTTTTAAAATTTAACTTTTTACCACATAAATAAGTATGTATATATATTTATATATGTATATATATTTATATATACATTATACATATGTAAATTTAATTTTATTTTTAATAAATAAATAAATAGAATAAAAGCCAAGATTATAGATAAATATATGTACATATTGAAAATTTATATTTGGCATAACTCTCGAAGACACCCGACCCTATGACAAATGAATCCTGAAGTTTATCGGAATATTCAAATATTTAGAATAAAATTGTATTTGGAATATTCTAACTAATATAATATATAACCTAGCGTAAATCTTTTAAAGGCTAATAAACCTGCTATTGATTAAAGATACTATATTGAATCATTTGATTCATTGAATAACACAGACTTTGTTGTTGTTGTTGTTTAGAAAGGGGGGGAAAGCAAGTCTCCCTTACACCTAGGCCTTGCGGCCCGTTGTGCACCCCTCATTAAATACTTTCTATTTATTTATAACTACTATATTATTTATTTTGTTTATATTATATATTTGTATATTTATATTATATTTGGTCACCATGGGGATTCGTAAAGAAAAATTATTTTTCAATAATTTTTTTTTTTTAAATTAAATATTGTATGACCTGACCGGGAATCGAACCCGGACCCCCTCGGTTAATAAGCCAAATGCTTACCCACTGCACCACTGAGGCCCCAACACAGACTTTACTTAACTTATTTTTGTAATACTGATTCTCTATAATATTTGTAAGCCAGATCTGGTGTGTTAAATGTGTTTTTCATTTTTCGGATTTTTATCATTCAGAGCACTTTTCTTTTATACTTCCTTCGACGCATAGGGCTTCCTCAAAGCATCTTATTCTATTTAATGCTAGCGCCTTGACTTGCATCCTAGTTTTTCCTGCTTCTTCTATTTGTTTTGTTATAGTTCTTCACCATATAGCTTTAGGGCTTCCAAAATTTCTTTTCCTTTGGGGATTTTAGTCGAGGACTGCCTTCGCGATCTTGGCTTTTTTTTCCTTATTGCCAGAGCATAATGAGACATCCAGAGCAACTCAATATTTACATAATTTAAACATCTTTTAATATTTACATAATATTTTTTTATTTGTTCAAAATGTCTCAATATTTAAAAAAAAAAAAAATACTTTATTCTATAAGAAAAAATGCATAATTAACTGACAAAATGATCCTGAGGTCATGTACACATCAAACGGATATCATTCAGTCATTTAAATAAATTTCCAAACCATATCTGATTGAATGATGAAATCCTCATCAACATTCGTAAAATAACAAATACAAAAAATTAAAAAAAAAAATTAGTTATGGACATCATCATAACTAAATCCAAATACTACACAAAAAAATGGGAAGAAGGCGTTTACCTCACAAAAACTCACACCGAAAATAAACAATAAATAAAAATTAATTTGATTTTACATAAATTTCAAACGATTATACAATACAAAACTCTTCAATTCTGAATACAACTCTCCTGTTTTTCTACTTCATACCGGTATATTCAAAAGGTATACTAAATTTGGAATTAGGTTTGTGACGCAGGAGATGGATTAGATGTAAACTGAAAGATAGAGATCGTGTCAGAATCAGAAAGTAGTTCGATTTAGCTGTTCGTGTGCCCGTCCTCACGATAACTGGAAAAATAAGGGATCAAGGATTTATAAACTTTTACAAATTCGTTTTTATTGTAAGTGTATTAAACCCAGACACTTTGTCTCGAGTAGCTGTCATACAACTTCGTTTTTTGTTATGAAAATTATTTTATACTTAATTGGGTATTTGAAATTTTCTCAAAAGTTCTTGAATTTTAAGGCCAAAGTTTGATCCAAATTATGTTGGCTAATACAAAGGGTTCGAGTAATTGACATACAACTCGTTCGCACTATATACCCAGTTCATGAGCATACTCTCTAACTTTCTTAACTTATTAAGTATATAAATCCGGATGTATGAAATTTTTTCAATAGTAGCATAGCGGGGCTATCCTAGAGTTGAAGACTACACTTTTTCTCAATTTTTTTAATGTGAGAATGAAATTCAATGAAATAAAATGACATATACTCTTAGTTCGAACTCTTATTGAATTGTTATCCATCTGAATTATGTAAGGATGTTCTAAATATTATTAAAATACAAATTTATATATATATATATATGAGTTTTGTTATTTCTCTAAAATTCTTATATTGAGGTTTTAATTTGTGGGAGATATATTATTGAATTTTCAAAGTACGTATAGATTTTATTTTTAAATTGCATAAGTAAAATAAAGGAGGAAAATAACCCTTAGGCAGTTTTAACTTAATGAAATCAATGGGTGGTATACCAAATTCAATTTCAAAATTAAATAAATGAATTTTTATTCAAAGGGATATGTTACTGTTATGTACATATTGAATTTTTGATGCAAACCGTTAATTTTGTTTTGATTTCAATCTTATATTATATTATAAGTATAAATTCCCCTGATAAATGAATTAATCAAGAATGAAAGTATGTAGTTATATAAGTTTTGAAATTAATATTTTTGTTTTTAGTTGAAATTAAAGGAAATATTTTGCGAAAATTGGATTTTTAAATGGGTTTTTTATGAAAAAATAAAAGTTTGCTAATAAAAAAGGCTTTAATTTAGAAAAAAATTTTATTTAATCAAATTCTACAAATACGTTAACCTTTGAACCTTTTTATTCTTATATTAATAAAAGAGTTACCTAAAAACTTATTTTAAGGATTCACAATTTTGAAATAAGTAAAATATACTTAATTTATAATTGTACATTAAGTTGCTAATAAAATTAGAAAATTTCTAATCCATATTTTCCTGTACACATCCATGCACCATATTCTGTGAGGATTGAGATCCTACTTGTCAAAATTCCTAAGCAACATATTTAATATCGTGACACTGTTTGGATCAGTGACCTTCTTTTATAGATATCTTGTAGGGACTAACACATGCTCTAATGAAATCAAACAACTTATGCCTCCATTAAAGATTTTCCAACGGGAAACAAGGGGGGAAACAGATGCTCATCCCTACACAGTTGAGCTAGTCGATGGCGTAACACGGCTTATGGAAATTCATTTGACATGCGCATTACAGGTTCCCCCCTAAAGTTTGGCTCAAAAAGGGTGTTGTTTTGGTGTGTTAAAATCATACACTACCCAAAAAAAAACACCGCACAGTTTCAATGGGTGGCTTTCAAAATTTTCATTTCCTCGTAAAAAAAAAAAAAAAAAAAAAAAAATATTCGAGCTCCAATCCCTCAGTTAAAAGTCCGTGTGGTCTTCCTTGTGATTTCTTTACATCTTGGGTAAAATTCAACTCCCAACATTGGCAAAAATTTCTTGGTGACATGAGATTCGAACTTTCATTCCCTTAGTAAAACCATGTGATTACTATGCGTCTTCTGTGAGATTTGAAGCCCTATTTTGAAAAAAATTTACTGACAACATGAATGAGATTCCATGGGTGACTTCCATTACCTCAATTAAAAGTCCATTTCCTTCGCTTTAATGTGCCTTCAGAATTCAAAACATAACGCATTATAAGAATTGGTATACAGACGATCATACATAACAATCTGTTAAACTCGACGGTTATTTACTAGCATTTCTAATTGAAATTTTGATTTCCTATTATAAATGTAACTCTCTTTTTTCTGCCGATTTATATTTCGAATTATCTGTTTTGTTTAATGATTAGTCGTCCTAGTTGACTTTCTGAATAAACTATCGGTAATTGGGAAGTTGTACATTTATTTTTCATCTAGTTTTTTTTAAATATTTTCCAGTTTTAGGAATAACTAAGAATTTTGATTGTCATTAATATTATGGAACTAGTATACTTTATATGAAATACAAAATCACCCCTTACTAAATGATCTTTCAAATTATCACAGTTACGGTACTAACATTAACCCATATATTCTTTTATTTTTTTATTTAACTTTGCTAACGTCAACAATTCAAACGCCTTTCGGCAATTTTTCCCTTCCCGTGTATATAATGGAATCATCAGTTATCACTTCAAAATAATTTTTGTACCTTAAAACGTATATAAATACATATATGTGTACTTAATATGAGTTTTTATATTATTGTTATGTCAATTGTATGTAATAATAAAAATTAACAAACCAAAACATTTAGAATAACATTTAAAAAAAAATTATACGAAAAGATACATTAAATCGTGTATCTTTTGATCTCAATTTCAACATTTTTCATTGTTTTGTTATCTGTGCTGTTTTTATTTTTTTTTTTATTATTAAAAAACGTAAAAAAAATTGCGTATGTTGGAATTCTAATTGGATGATTTATGTTCTCAGACATCAAAGCCTGTTGTAAATGCATAAATAATATTTTTCTTTTATTTTTCATTGTTTTTCTGATTTTTATAATTTTTTTTTGTGAATGTAAAATTTTTTTTGTTATTGCAGATGCTAAAATTTGCGCAACAATTTAATATTAAAAAAAATTTTCATTTTAATTTTCAAAGTATCTATACGCAGCAAAACAAAGCAATCAAAAAAAATAAGATTGTAGTTTTTAGCTGTAATAAGTACTTAAGTTTTTAATATACGAATAATATATTATTTAGGTCTTTGAATTATAAACGGGATTTCTGTACAAATGAACATGAAACTTCTATACTTTAGGTAGAAACCAGTTGGTTTGAACTCAAAAATTTTAATTAATATGCATATATGTTCTTTTATAATTTTGGATATTTCTTTTGCATATGCCTTCTTAATATTTTAAGCCCTTCTCTCTTCTGAGTTAAAGTATATTTGATTATTTATTCACTAAGTTGCGCTGCGCTACTTTGTGATTAATTCGTATTTCAATGGATAGGAAAGAAAGACATTGTTAAGTTTAAGTTGTAATATAAAATATGAAGAAAAAAGGAAATGATCCTAAAAATATGCAATATAAGTACTTAAAAAGGTTTTTTTGTAATATGAACTACCTATACCTATACTAGTTGAGGCAAGAAAATTGGAACGACTCTAACAGCTTTCTAAAAAAACACTGGCTATTAGCAAAAGTTCTTACATGTAATATGGGTAAACGTAATTTCAAAAATTTATAGAATATGTTTCGGACTCACGTTATAAACCACAACTTTATCTCCGAAAGCATTAGAGTCCACCAATTTGTTCGCATTGTCATTACATCTTATCCTAAAATTACGCGTATTTGTGAGTGCCCAGCAACTCCCGACTATATTACAAAATAGTACCCAAAGTTCAGATTAAATCCTAGTTCTTAAATTAGAGAAAATATAAATTATTGAAAAAATATTTAATGAGTTCAACATACAAAATTAATGGTCTTATATGTAAATATGTAAAAAATATAACATATAATTTAGTAATTTAAATAAACTAAACTAAATTAGATATTCTGAAATAATAAATTATTCTCATAATGGCCTATGTAGCCAAGGGTAATGCTAATATTGCATAAGTCCTTTTTTTTTGTAATAGAATTTAAATAAATAAAAAAGGCTATGAAATTCATTTAATTTATATGATAACTATTACCTTGTTGTCTTTCAGTACTGACAATTCCTCTTTAAACAAATTATGAATTTGAAATTAAAGTATTTTAGAAGCTGGGGTCGCTATTATTTTCCATAACAGAGAAAAAACTAAAGAAAATCATTTAACATATTAATCTTAGTTATTGAATCAATTAATTTAAATAACTAAGTTTAATATGAACCATAATCGAATTATGAGTTGAACAAATCATCAATCGAAAACAAAAATAGAACAACAACCAAAAATGCATAATTAAGCGTCCAGTTAAAAAACTAGAAGGGATAAAGGTGTTAATGTATTTTATTTAAAAACTTCTGATAAACAAAATAAGGGGAAATATTAAATCGATGATTATACCAGTTCCCACAAATTATACAATTCAAAAACATAAAAGAAGTTCAATAAATTCAATTACATAACAACCCCAAATTACTTTTCTTATGTACTTTTTAATTGTCGGGACTGAGCTTCACAAAATATCTAATAATGCATAGATTAGTTTGAAATTATATAAATTTACTTTTAACAAAAAATATTCAAACCTAAAAATCAATAAAACCCTTTATTTTAAATGTTTTAGATGTGGAAAAATCGGGTACATGCAGTAAAGTTAAATGAAATAGAGCCAAATTGAATTTTTTTGGCTTTATTTCAATACCACATTTGAAATAAAATCAAAATCATAATTTCTTAGTTTTCGGCTTTATTTCATTTTTAAAAATTTTTGAAAAAGAAATAAAGCCAAAAATATTTTAAGCATGAGATAAATCAAAATTAGTAATGCCGCTTTTTCCAGAATATTTATATACATAAGAATCCAGATTATAACAATGTGAATACGTCAAATTCTGAATCAGGATTTTATAGTACATAAATATTTTGGAAAAAGGGAATACTCTGATTTTGAACCGAATAAACTAAAACCTCTCTTAATTCAGAATATAAATATTCTATGAAATGTATCAATACTGAATCCAAGAATCCAAGTCTAAAATATCACATATATAAATTTTCTGTAAAAGGGGTATACCCTGATTTTGAATCCAACTCTAAAATGTATCCTAATTTATAATCTCACTTTAAAAATAACAATTCAGTTGTTTGCACATGAAAAAAAAATTAACAATTTGAAATTATTTTAATTTAATTTAAAATTAAAAATAATTAACAATTTTTCATATTGAAGTAAGACCAAAATTAAAAAATTCGTTTTTTGGCTTTATTTCAAATATGATAATGCTAAAAAACTCAATTGCCTTTATTTCATTTGGCCTTATTGCATGTACCCGAAAAATCGAATATTACAAAAAAAGGAAAACAAAAATGGGATGACCAAAATTATGGTAATGTGTATTTTTCGTCATCACCTTAACTATTTTTTTTTTTAATACATCAGATATTTGTATATATAAATTTATAATAAAAGCTTATTACCCTTTAACCATTTCAAAAAAAGATTCAAGGATCAAAAGGGTTCTTTTGTTGTCCATTAAACATGTCAATTCAGAGTAAAAACAAAATAAAAAAAAATTTACAATTTTATTCATCTTTCTTGTTTTCCCAATTTTCATCTCTTGGGTAAATTAAAAACAAGCCAACAGAAAAAAAAAACAAATTATATATATTACAAAAATTGAATTGTTGTATATTCAACATTTATATAAATAATACTTGAGGCGAATTAAATTCTTTTTATGAAATCATTGGGAGGTAATTCAATACCAATTCAATAATGAAAAAATTTTTAAATAAAACAAAAAAAAACAAAATAAAACAAACAAATTCAACTAAATGGGTGATGGTGATTCGATTTGTCGAAAAATACACAAAAATCCTTTATTGTCCTTAGGCGAGGTTCGTTTTTTTTTGTTTTCTTGTTTTTTTTTAATTTTAAAAGTGGAATGAAAATAATGAATTTGTTTTCAAATATGTATTCAAGTTTTTTGTTGAACACGTTAAATTCCATGAAATTGTGTTCAAAATTAAATGAACTAATTAATAATATTCATTATATTACAAAGGGTTTCAAATAAGTTCGATACGGAAAATAATTTCAATAAAAGTATTAAAGGCATTAACAATATTACAAGGTACAGAGAGAGGGACGATTCAAACTTTGATGTAATTAAAAACTAAAGATCTATGTCAAATTACAATCGCTTAAATGCGATGGAGTATAATTCTCTCTTATGACACAACCCCACCAGCCAGGTTAATTTCTTTCCTCTTAACACTCAGTACTTTCATACTCACATCACGAAATATTGGAACATTACTTAATTCTTTTTTATAGACATCTTGCACGTATTGACACTTTGTTTTAATGAATTGAAATCAATAGTGCCTCTCTTCGAACAATTCCAGCGTAATACCAAGGACGCCTCACATGCTTATTTCTTCACAGTGGAACTTTCTAGGTGGTTCAAAACTAGTTATGCTAACTAATACCTTCAAGCAAGGTGCTCCCCTCTGATAAAAATATATTATTATAAAATTTATACTGTTTCAAATACACCCTTTGTAAGTTTCTAATCTATCTCCTCTTCTTTATTATTCGTTCTTCCAATTCCTTAGCCTCTTGGCTTGATTTTGCAAAAAGGAATTCATTTCTAGAGTTTGACTAGCTTGTAAAAAAAAAAAAATACCAAATTTTAAATATTATCAAGCACTAGATTAAAATTAGGAATTTAAAGTTAATCACAACGGATTAGAGTGTTCGAAAACCAACATTGATTGAAATCTTAAATCAAGACTAATAGTTTTTAAGCTTTAAAAGTTTGAGTTGCTTTTTTTTGTTGCCTTTGGATATGGATCTATTTGACCATGGCTTTAATCTCATCATTTCTACGAATTAAGTTCGCTTTACCTACCATGTACCTACAAGGACGAAACTATTAAATAAATTGACTAAGAAATCTGAAATTCCAAACAACTCAAAACCTAAATTAAACCAAGGGGTTTTGTGGCTCCCAAAGGCTTCAAAAACACAAAACACCAATTAAATCCAAAATTTTTTTAAATATTAATTATGTATTTATTTTTAAAACAGGGCGATTTACATATTTGCAACAAATTTTTATAATCCTCTTACAAATTTATTAAAATAATATTAATTTATATCCAAAATACATATTTTTTTTTAATTCTGATCTCAAAATAAAGAAAAAATAAAAATATATTTTTAATTGTGCAACACTCAAACTTTAATCCACATTAAAGGAATAAAGGAACGAGGAAATAATTTTTAATTTACCAGTTTTACCACCCCCAAAAAAAATATACACCCCTACTCCAAATTCTCTATTAAATAAAAATAATCTTGTATTTTGTTTACTTACTCTTATTTTTTTCCTCTTTATTTATCATATCTCTCTCTCTTTCTTTCATCGTTTTTTTTCGATTTCGTTTTTTTATTCATCATAAATTTTTTTCATTCAACCAAACAAGACAACAATAACAGTGAGTGTAACAGTAACAACACAAATTAAGTATCTATAAAATACAACAACCATCTTTATTTTATCAAGCATAAAATTCAATCACTATTTTAGCCTTTCATCAGCCTATCAACGAATAACAATTGCATCAAAAATATAAAAAAAATAATAAAAAATTGTATACATATATATATTAATATATATTAATATACTAATACGATAAAACATTAAAATAAATTTTTTGAAGAACATTTAACAACAACAACAACACGGCTATCAGAGAACAATTTAACAATGTTTTAAATTCAATAACAATAACAATAGTACGAAATATATATACATATATATATATACATATATACATATACATATATTGAAATCAAGTTTAATGGAGTAGTTAAGTAAGTGAAGTTATAATAAAATTAAAATAAAAGACAGGAACAATCAGCAGCAACAAACGACAATATAAATAACAACAAAAACAATCAAATAAATCCAGCTACAAAAAAAAAAAAAACAATCCATAGAATATTTTTTTTTATTTTATTTTTTTGTTTTTTTTTTTACTTTAATAAGAGAAAAACAAATCAGAAGCATACATACATATATATGTACATAAATACTTATCCATAATATTAATATGTGCTATTCTTATTTTTTGTTGTTGTTGTTGTTATTTTTTACTTTTCTTCACCTTATCACATACCTTAACTTACCTTGACTTCAATTCAATATTCCTATATATCTAAAAAAACAACAACAATAGCAACATTTAATAATTTTTAAAATAAAAAATCCAAATACAAATAATCCAATTGTTTGTAGGTACATATATATGTACTATACTATAAAAAAGCGCACTCTCCGTGAGAAGTTCTCAAAATATAACAAAATATAACACAATTTTTTTTATGTATGTACATATTTCTTCTTATTCAAATTTTGTTGATATTTTTGTTATTGCATTAAAGAAAATTTCTTATAAAATTGAACTTGCGCGCAACATTTACAATTTAAATTCATATCAACCATAATTGTAAATTTCCAACCAAAATTTCCTTTTCCTTTTCTCTTTATTTTAATTTTCTTTTAAAATGTTCTTTTTTTTATTTGTTTCTTGTTTTTTTTTTTTTATAACACCTTTCTAGAAAATTAAATGCAACATTTACCTTGTGTAAATATGTTGCAGTAGTTGTTTTTGATACCTATTATTTATATTAACATAAAATTTTGTTCCTTCAAGTTATTTATCAAGAATACTTGAACTTATCTCTTAAAACATTCAACTATCAATATTAGAATAACAATTTAACAATACATATAAATAAAAATATTTGCAACATTTGCAACACAATTTATTCCACAAAAAATTAATAGCAACAAATAATTTCCACATTCTAAATAAATATTTAAAAAAAAATCCAAATACAATTTTTTTAACCTTTTATTTCAAATTTATATCGTTACCATTTTATATTAAAAAAACATTGTTTCGCAACAATTTTCAACATCAGCAACATAAATGTGTCAAAACAAAAACCATAATACAAAATAAAGTGTTTTTATGGCATGTGCCATTTTTGCCCCTGTAAAATAAAAACAAAAATTTAACTCTTGTATAATAAAATATGTTATGCCACTGTTATAATGTTGATTTTTTGTTGCATATACATGTATATATATTATTTCATTCAACACTATTGTTGCAGCAGCAATACGTATACATAACATGAAAATTATAATAATAAAAAAAAAATAAATAAAAACACAAAACATGAAGCTCAAAGTTCAGATAACTACTATTTTATACATAACACATTTTGATTAACAATATTTCTTGCGCTCATAAGGTACTTAAGATATTTTTTTTGTTGCTACTTGTTTCTGTTTTCTTGTGTTGTTTACTAACGCAACAATACCAAAAAAAAAATTGTACTACAAGTACATATACAACATTTTCAACAACACAATTTTATAAATATGTATGTTGTACGTTTATATATTAAATATGTATATATGTGTAGTAAATGTGAAATACCGTAAGAAATAAAATCTTGTACATGCATCAGACAGCAGCAGCAGCATAATTTTTTTTCGCGCTCTTTCAAATTTTCTTTTATTATACACATTTTCTTTTATGTAAATACATAATCAGCTGATTTAGTCAGACACTATATACATATTTGTTATATATGTTTGTATACATTTTATACAAATGGTTAGAAACTTTTTAGTATATTGCTGTGTTGGACTGTTGATTCTCTTTCTATTTCTCATTTCATTTTCTTTTTGTTGTTTTTTTTTTTATCCTTTTACAGTTTCTTGTATACAATTTTTGTATGCAACAGCATTTTTATTTTTATTTTTTTTACATTTCCTTTTGGATGTTAAGTATGTCATAGTATTATTATTGCTGTCAATGTTACTGTTGTTGTTGTTGGTGTTGTTGTTATTGTTTTTTTTTTAAATAAATTGCAATAAATGTGTGTACCTGATGATAAGTATAATGGTGAAAGATTTTTTTTACCATATAACTTTATATGGTTCGGTTAACTTTTAAAATTGTTTTGTAGTTTTTTGTTGTTGTTGTTGTTGTTTGTTGCACTATAATAATTATTATTTTTGTTTTTGTTCTTTTTCTTTTCAACAAAAATGTTTATTAGTTGAACATGCTCAATCTTAAGTCATGCGAAATTAAATTTTCGAGTTTTAGTGTTGGTTGGTTTTCTGTTTTCTGTTTTCTGTTTTTGGTTTTTTGGCAGTTTTTAGTTTTTTGTTGCAATAAAAAACTAGCAGGATAAGAAGCAACACTATTATAGTATATGCAATATTTTGTTTTTGGTATTTTGTTGTTGTTTTTTAAGGGGTAGGAGTCAGTATATTTAGGAGTCCGTTATTTTAACTTTTTAAGTGTAAAATTATTGATGAAAAGAGTTGTGTACCTACTATTAATTGTAGGTATTGTTTTTTATTTCATTTGTTTCATGTGTATAAAGTTTCGAATTCTCTATTGGCAGCATCAAGTTCTCTATTATTTAAAATTGTTTTTATATTTTTTTTTTACTAATTAGAAGTCATGTACATATTTTTGCTGTCCAAATATATCTTTGAAACTGATTTAAAATAAAAGTAAAACAAAAAAACATACAACATACAACAACAAAAACAACAGACAGAATTATACAATCAAAGAAATAATTAAGTTACGGGAAATGAAAAATGTATATATATAGATATATCCCTAA
Organism: Dolichopus griseipennis; assembly: GCA_963082915.1. Lineage (NCBI taxonomy): Eukaryota > Metazoa > Arthropoda > Insecta > Diptera > Dolichopodidae > Dolichopus > Dolichopus griseipennis. The sequence goes on from CAUJBZ010000190.1 coordinate 241,018, forward strand.
AGTTAAAATTGATATTTATTTTTGTTTTTGGTTTTTTACTTCCGTTTTATTTTTCTTTAATCCTTCATGTTCTCCTTCCGATATTTGCTCTCTTTTAAAGTTTTTTTTGTTTATTTTTTTTTTATATTTTTGTTTTTTTTTCTGACAAAAAGTTCGATATGACTTGATTGCCGTTGTTGATGTTGTTGTTGACCTGACACATGTTGTTTTTTTTTTCTTAATTGATTTCTCCCCCTTTTAAAAGTTTTTACTTGTTAAATTTTGTGACTACCTCTTTTTAATTTTAATACTAATTTACAATCATGGATATGTATATGTATATATACATATATATGTAGTAGGTAATATATACTCTATTAAATGGATAAACATATATATGTATATATAAATATAAATTTTCATGCACTTAACTATTGGTTAGATAATTACTTTAGAAAATTGTTTTTGTTTAAAAGAAGTTGTTTTTTTTAAGATTTTGGATGAAAATATTTTCTGAATAGTTTATGTTTTTTGATATTCTAAACGATATGGCAATTAAATTAAGATATTGTAGTAATGGAGATATAAGTTGTATTTTTGTAAATAGTTTTTTTAGTTAATGTTTTCTTGATTTTTGGGTAAGGGGGTTAAAAAATTTTGAAATTACTAATAAATATAATTATCATTTTTAAAATCAATAATAATGCAAAGATTCCGTTAACAGGTTAATCATATTCGGCAGCACTTACCACGCTAACTAAACGCTAGGAACGGATTCTTTTATACATGCAAGTTAAATTATTTATATAGAAAATAGGGTATTATAGGGGAATTTGCAAGAATTGTGGAAATTAAACCTAAAAATATCTGATTTAGAAATTCTGGTATAGAACGTTTTTGAGAAAAATGAAGACATTAGATGAAGGCATGTTGCACATCTTAGCAGTTCCCACAATAAATAAATTTCCATAATCAGTTTTAAAAACCATCTTTAAGTTTCCATAGAAGTGTAGAAGTAAGCACTTACAGCTCCTGTGGTGTTACTTTGGGATTGCTTAAGAAAAGGTATAAATGACTTTAGTTTAAAAGGGCAAGTGTCATTAACTACAAGATAAGCAAGTGTCATTAACTGCAAGTGGAGTAAGTATTACTTGGTCGCCTATTATGCGTAAGGCGCAGACTTCAATTTTATCGAGATAAATTAAACGAGTTTGGGATGCGGGATTTTACCTTATTACTTCGAAATTAAGTGTAGTTTAAAAAGTATTAACAATTCCATTCAATGTGATAATTAAAAGCACGTCTTTATTACATAGAACTAACTAAAGTGTTCGAAACATTTAAACTTTAAAACTGTTTTTTAATAAAATTTAATTTAATTCATTTTATTTATTAAACATGCTTAATTCTAATCAAAATCATTAAATCAATTGTTAAAAAATAAAAAAAAATGCATGCTCACGGACTACAGGTATTAGTATCCAATTACCGTTTTTTATTCATTCCATTTATACCTATTTTATTTCCCTCAAAGATAACTTAAGTTCAATTTGTACATTTTTATATAAAAATATAAATCAAAAAAATTTTAAAAATTATAGAATAAATTTAAAAAGAGTATAGAATAAGAATTGAAAATCAATATAACTAACAGCAATAATATTTTTAAGTTCTTGATATTCCATATAACACAAGATAACAAAAAAAAAAAAAAAAAAAAACAATTTAAAAGTCAATAAAAGAAAAGTTTCTCTTTTATTTTATTTTTTTTCAATTAAAACGACAATATATTTTTTTCCACAAAGCGAAAGCGTGATAAGAAAAGCAATCTTTCTTTGATTCTAAAAAAAAAAAAAAAATTAAACACATCACATGCTTACAACAAAAGATTTAACAAAAAAAAGAGCAATTTTCTGATTCACATCAATTTTATCATAACTATTATCATTATCAACACATTTTTTTTTTTTATTTTTTTTAATAAGGTATCAAACTTACAAAAGCCTTCACTTGTCATTCTCTTTAACAAGAGAACCTTTTAACACCCATAATATTCAATTTTTCTTATTTTTATTGCACATATACACAAATATATATATATATATATATATATTATCTACTTTTGTATAATATCAAATTGCATGCCAATTTTTCTTTTATTCTCTACTATAAACTATACCAAATCAAAATACTCAATATCATTTAATAAGGTGAAATTTTTATAACACATACACATGTTACATGCATATATATTTTTCTCAATGTGAAAAACTTACTAACAAAATAGCAACTATTCAATACTATATACATATATATTACCCATTTATTTACTCTTCCCATTTAGCAATTCGTTTTTTTTTGCATTACTTAAATATTATTTCCTATCCTATATTCCTCTATATTCAATATTTTTATTTCCATTCTCCAATTCTCACTGTCTCTTCCTCACTCACAATCTCTCTCTCTTTGATTTTAATTTTGTACATCTTCCTGTTCCTCGATTTTTCATTGAAATAAAAAAAAAATTAAAATAAAATTAAAGGAAACACCACATTGTTAAGCTGACATTGAGAATCCAACTTAACACAACACAACAACAACAACATACAAAAAAAAACCAAAGTGCAAACTATACATTACTATACTACACACCTTCCAAAACATACCACATCACTACTCTCTATTTTTCTTATTCTCATTTATTGTTTTTTTTTGTTTTTTCCATCTTAAAACTACAACACCACAAAAAAAGCACATTTACATGACATCAAAACCACATTATATTTATCTCCCTATAGTATATTATTATAGCATTTAGCACGTTCCATGCAAAAACTGAAAACAACATACACACAACACAACATACAAACAAATGAAAGGTTGAAAGAAAGAACAACAATTGAATAAATGAAAAAAATACGAAAAAAATAAAAAAACAAATTAAAGAGAACCTGTAAATTACTTTGCTAAACTGTGAGCGGAACTACACTTAACATTACATATATAAATATTACATGCAAATAACACCCAATTTAATTTACAAGAAAAGAGTTTTTTAATCAATCCTTGTTTTGTTTTTATTTTTCTCTCCAAATCAACTCAAGATCTCCGTTTTTTTGCATTATTTTACTTACATATATGTATATATTTTTCGTACTAGTGGTGAGACTTATGTCGTCACTAATGTTGCTACTATAATATAATTTACAGTTTTTGTGTTGTTTTTTTAGTATTGGTATTATGTATCCCAATTCCCAGCTACTATTTTGTTATTTATTTTTGTATTATTGCACTTTTCTTTACCTTAACTTAACATTGTATTGTGTATACACTGTTTGTTGCTGTTGTGTTTTGTGTTTCTTTTCCCGTTGTTTTTGTTTCTATTTCTTCATTTCCTCTATTTTATTTTTAATTTTCTTTTTTTTTTGCTAGTAAGTATGTATTTTTTTATTTCTTCTACTTTACTTTTATTCTCTCTTCGTTCTTTTTATATAATATACAAGTATATATATATATATATGGTTATATTATTTTGTCTTGTATTTTTAAAGTTTCTTCTGTTATGATTTTTTCATATACTTTTTCTTCATATATATTTATATATATTTTTTTTCATATTATTTATTTCTTTTCTTTTTATATATTTTTTTTTTTATTTAATTTTTTTATTTTTTTTTTTTTCGAACAGATAGAGACACATACAATTTTAGTCGATGTCTGATACTCTTGTCGTTAACATAGTGCTTTAGCGTTTTCTTTATATATTTATTTCTCGAATAGAAAAGAAAATTAAAAAAAAAAGTGTAAAACAACAAAAAAAATAATAAGTGAAGAAACTAAAAAAAACAGTAATAACAAAAAAAAAAAATACAGTGTATAGAAAAGTGAAAAACAAAAATACAATAACAAAAAAAAAAAAAAAATAAAAATAAAAATTAAATTAAAATAGCAAAAATAAAAAAAAAAAGAAAGAAAGAAGAAAAACAACAAAGACGATAACAAGAAGAAAGAAAAAGAAAAAAGAGTGTAGTCAGTGGAGTGTTTATTATTTATTAGTTTTATATTTTGTTTTTATTGTTTCTTTTTTTTATTAATTTTTCGGTAGTTTTATTTTTTTTTCTCTTTAAAAAATATTTTTCCGTTAAGTGAAATAAAAAAAAAAAACAATAATCAGTTTAAAATAAAAATAAAGAGAATTTTTTCTCACCCCGACAACAAACAAAATCCAAATAAAAATAAACAAAAAGTCGAAAAAACGAAAACATTAATTTAACAGTAATAATTTAATTATTTGACAATCAGGTGGCGGGCGCATTTTTTTATTTTCTTATTTTGTTTTGTTTTTATTTTTTTTATGTACCCTTAACAGTTAATATTAATCTAAAAAAATACCGTTAAGAAAATTTTTTGTATGCATTGAAAATTGACAAAAAAAAAAAACGGAGAGAAAATTCTGAAAAGAGGAGGTGTGCATTTACGAAATTTTGTTTATTTTTGTTGTTATTTTTATATTTGTGTACAGCTGTAATTACCGTTATTGAAATTTTCGTATACATACAGTATTTTTTGGTAATATGTATTTCGATTGTATGCATTTTCTTTTTGGATAATCTATACACACACACACACACATGCATCCATACATCCTCTTTGCTTCTGTGATTAAAAATATAGAAAGAAATTGGTTTGTTTTTTTTTGTATTGTTGCAGTACTGACAACTCTTGAAAATTTCAGTTTCCGTTTCAATATTAATTTTTATTTCATGTGTCATAACTTCATAAGTAACTGGTGTTGTATATACTGTATTTTTTTTTTGCTTTTGTGTCGTAATAAATATAACAGAGAATATTAATATTCCGTTTTTCCTTTGCATTGCGACGGATTTTTCTTCTTTTATTTTTCTATTTTGTTGTTGTGTTTTTTTTTTTTTTAATTTCTATAATTTGAACCGTGTAATTTGTAAGTAAAGTATTATTTACTGAATAAACGTTTATGCGACACAACGACACAAAATAAGAGACGAAATGAAACGGTGTGTGTGTGTGTGTGTTTGTGCGCGCAACAAAAAAAAAATTCTTTTAAACTAATCAAAATAATATTAACGGTAATATTGTGTCGCGTCTCGTTTTTTTTTTTTTTTTTACAAATTTGTTAAATTTTGGGTTTTTTTTTTAACTGATTTTTGATTTCTGTTACGGTTAATACCGGATATTATTTCATATAAATATATATATATATATATATACATACATCTATAAATATATATAAGTGTACATATTTTTTATGTACATATATATATAATTTTTTTACAATATTTTTTTACAGTTACTTTACAAAGTTGTCAGATTAAAAAAAAAAAATTGGATTTAATTTAATCTGTAAAGGAGGAATAAAATATATATATCTTATACCTATATGTTTTGGATAGTTAATCCTAATAACAGTGAATAAAAATCTGTAATTAATTACATTTTTAAAAAAGCAGAAAAAAATAACTGTTTATTGTTATTTACAAAAAAAATATAGTTGACAAGTCGGCTTTTTCATTGTGTTTGTTTTTTCTGTAATTTCAAAATTTAAAAATAAAAATAAATGTGTGAATTATTGGATAAATTAATGTTAAATTTTTACCAAGGTTTTAATCATTTTAAAATAATGAATGTAATTTCAAATCACTGTCATAAACAAGTGTTAATGTTATAATTAATTTGCAAAAATTTCTTTTAATTTGTGAATATATTTTAAAAATTACCAATTAAATATAAAAAATCTTTTGGGTAAAAACGAAATCATAAATACCGTTAACAAAAAAGGAATTCATATCTTTACAGTTTTTGTAATTTATTAGATTTTATATTTGTATTCATTTATCGTCGTTTTCATTTCAACTTTAGCCATCATTTTATGGTTTATCAACTGTATTTTGTGACACTTTTTTTTAATAAATATATTTTTATAATTAAATATGACTTGACTTTTTAATTGTCATCTTTTCAACCTGAACATGCGGTTGACATTTGGAAAATCTTAAATGTGACAATTTTATAAAAATTTAAAAAAAAATATATACCGTTATACAAAATATAAATTAAATATAATTTGTTTTTATTTTAAATAAAAATCAAATGACAAGTGAATTTAAGAAAAATATTGAATAATTTGACAGGAAAGGAAACGATATTATAATAAAACATACCGTTATAAATGTATAAATAGTGTTACCGTGGCGCGTGCTATATTTTTTCTCTTTTGAATAACAAACTGTTTCAATAATTTTTATATTTATTGTTCAAAAGTTAAAAATTGAAATTGCCAAAATTAAAAAAAAAAAATTAATTGTTATCAAAAAGATACAATAAATTGATGCAATCTATAAGATAAAAATTTATATAATAAAAAAAAATAGTTTGGATATAAAAAAAAAATATTTTGTTACTAATAAGTTTATTTTTTTTACTAAAAAGAAAATCTTGATTTCATTTTCGGGTGCCTTTTGAAAAATAAAAAAAAAATAAAAAAATTGTATAAAAAATTATAAAAAAAAAATTTAAAGTGTGCATAAAAACGTAAATTATTTCGTTTTATTTTTTTAATGTAAAACAAAATTTAAAAAATTTTTAGGACCTTATATATAAGAAAAAAAAATATTATTGAAGAAATTCATTATTCATCTTAGACCCAAAAAAAAAAGGATTAAAAAATAAAACTTTACAACATAATATTAATTACAATTATTAAATCAAAATATACCTATTTAATATTTTATTTTGGAGATAACTACATATTTTAGTAAAAAAATATTTGTAACTCATACGTTATATTTACATCTATATTGTTTTTTTTTGGATAATAAAAGTTTTTAAATAAAATCAGTCAAAGTGGATTTATCAAATCATAAAAACCATAATAACAACAGCAACAACAATAACAATTATAGTAATAACGATAGCAACAATAATAGCGGCACTGGCAACGCCAACATTAATATTAATCATATTACCGACGAAAAAATGCTGACGTCGGGTAATCATCAATATTTAAGACCGGAATATTTAACACCTTTGCCAACAACGGTAAGTTTTATAAAAAAAAAAAAACTGTTAACTGTTATATTTTTAGTAAAAAATAAAAACAAGATTATTATCTTAAATTGGTTTCAATAAATATAAATTTATAAAATTTTACAGACAGGAGTTTCCGTTGATATTTTCTACATATTGTAGTTTCTGTAGTATAATAGATTCCGACGGTAATTCCAAATTTAAATACTTAAATTAAATTTTTTCTTTCTTAATTTAAATTGAATCTTAAAATCCGTCGGAATTTAATAAAGGCTTAGATTTTAATAAACCTATCGGTTGTCGCTTTAATATACATAAATTGTAGTAAAAACGTTAGTTTTATAATATGAAAATTTAATTTGAAAGTTATAAGCTTTAAATTCAAATATTTATTTAAATGGTTAATTTACTCCTTTTTGACTATCAAAACAACAATTAGTTGGGAAATACCTAAAAAGTAAATCATAAAGCGGTTCCAAAGTAACGGTTCAATATAAAGAAAAGGGAATCAAAAGCTAGATTTTCGTTTTTATTGGTCCATTTGATTCATGAATCAAGGAGGAATACAGCTCTTAGATTTTATTTTAATGGTATCAGCTATAGCACCGTTACTTTTCTTCAGCTATTCACCGTTATTTTTGTTCAGCTATGCACCGTTACTTGAATTTTTTTTTAAAGCAAGTCTCCCTTACACCTCGGCCTTGCGGCCCGTTGTGCACCCCTCATTAAATACTTTCTATTTATTTATAACTACTATATTATTTATTTTGTTTATATTATATATTTGCATATTTATATTATATTTGGTCACCATGGGGATTCGTAAAGAAAAATTATTTTTCAATAATTTTTTTTTTTTTAATTAAACATTGTATGACCTGACCGGGAATCGAACCCGGACCCCCTCGGTTAATAAGCCAAATGCTTACCCACTGCACCACCGAGGCCCCACATCAGCTTGAATATACTTATTTTACATCAAAACGCATTTCCATATTTAAACCTCCTAAGCACAATGAGCGTAGCCGTTGAAGCAGAAATAAGAACTACTTCGAAAGTTGAATATATGAAAAACAATACAAATGCAGACAATGAAAGTAACCATCAAAGTTTTCAATGACGCAGAAAGTGCTTACATTTTATCTTTAAATTTGAAAGCTGTGTTTTTTGACATTTTGCTATTTAGATGGTTATGCTCATTGTGACCAAAGTAGTTAAGTTCGCTCCCCTAATTGACTATTACACAACGCAAGCGCTATGATGCGTCAAATATGTAATCGCACAGGTAATTCGGGCATAAATTTAAATAATCTTGAATCTTTTACACTTATATTAATCGATATGCATCTCTAGTTATCTGTATTCAAGTTTCCAATTAAAAAAAGTAATAAACATTTCAATTTAAATGACAAAATTTGACACCTTTTTATTGCCAAAAAAAAAATTGTACACATACTTATAAATAAACACTTATTTATACGCCTGTTTTTCAACTTTCAAATTTCAAAAAAAAAAAAAAAAATTGTTTTTATTAAATAAACAATTTGGTAGTAATTTGATAGTAACTCGTCAACAACTTAAATAACAATTTTTAATGTGATTTAATTGTCAATATTTTGAATATCAGATAGGTATCTTTTATTATAAAGATACGACACAGTTTTTGTTATATTTTTATATATAATTAAAACATTTAATCAAAATTAAAATGAATAATAAAAATTAATTAACTTTATTTTATATTTTGATTTAAAATAATATTTACTGCGTATATTTTAAGAATATACAGTGTAATTCGCAAGTAATGTGCCATGACATATACCACCACCTCCCTGCAGGAAATACCGTTAGGACAAACTTTTTGTATGGGGGTTAGGTTATGGGTCTAAAAGTTTTATAACTTTTTATACGGCATAAAAGAATTTCTGGAGGTGCTTTCTTTATTTTGTTTAAAACACCCATAACTTTTGTCCCGAACAAGATTTTGGGATTCTAAAAAAAGATTTTAATAAAATAAGAAAGCAGTTTCTTAAATTCATTGGTCTTAGGTCTCTTATTTTCTAAATTATGTTTTAAAAAATTTAATTAAGTTATTATGAGTTAACTTTAGGCGTTCAATGAGAAATAACATTCTTGAAATTCAATTTCTCGTACAACTCCTTACAAGATCCCAGACTGGATCTAACTTTTAAACACATCATCATAACTTAGTAGAAGCCCACCAAAAACTATATAAACGCTAGTAGCAACTAGAAAAATGCTATAAGACCTATAAAAGTGAATTGCTATACATTATTTAAAGACAAATTCAAAAGAAAAAGATAATATCGAATTCCCAATTGCATTATTCGAAATTTGAATTTATATTTATGAGATGAATTATGAATTTTGATTTGAAATCCCTAGGTACGTTTAAAGCTCTAAAAGACTTTCAAGTTAATACTTATCAACTACTCATCATGTGCCATAGTCATAACTTAATAACTAAAATCTTGGATCAGGCCCAGGATAATTTCTCAATACTCTGTTAACTGTTTTCAATAACGGATACGTTTCACAATTGCAATAATCTTTGATACTTCAGAAAAGGGATAGTAGTAACTCTTGAAAAATTTAAGAGTGGAATAAATTAACTTTAGTACAACTTGATTGTAATCAAATAAAATTTTATTCTTTTTAACTTTACCATGTATGTGGTACTGATATACAATATATAATATCATTTATATGTACTATTATTAATAACACTTAAATAAATGGTAGTTAAAATATTTCTTAATAAACTCATTTTTTTTTTTTTACTTTTTCCAAGTTGTAAAATGAATTTTTATTTTTTTTAATAGCATGCCATCTTAAATGTCATTTTGAAATATTTTTATAATTATTCTGTCAAGTTTATGTTTTATTTTTGTTTTTTTTTTTTTTATTTTCAAATGATTGGATTCGAGTTTTGTTTTATTTTTTTTTTACCATTGTGTAATAAAATTTATTTTATTTGACATTTAATATTTAGTATTTAATGACAAGAGAGTAATAAATGAGTGAAAATGAGAAAACAAATATATTAAAAATGATTTTTTATGATAATCTTAAACAAATTTTCAGTGTTTTTTTTTTATTTTATATTTTATTAATTTCTAAAGTTGATATTTTTAATATCTATAGATATATATAGGTATACACATATATAATATACATTTTTAATTTTAAGGGTAATAATCATAAAATTCATAACATTTATGATTGATTTTAATGGTGGTATTTTAATCAACCATAAATGGTGTCATTTGAAAATTTTAAAAATCAATTTATAAAAATAAAATACTTAATAAAAAAAAAATTATAATTTAAATATTAAAAAAAAACCAAAATTTTTAATATTTTGAAAATCAATGCCGACCTTATTTTATTTTATATTTTTAGGTATATAAGTATATTTTATATGAATTTTTTATTTTATTACTTCCGTAAAGTCTTCTTTTTTTTTATTCTCTTAAGTCTTCACTTTTTGTTAAAGAAATAGATATTATATTAAAAAAAAAATAATCTTAAAGATTATTTTTTAAAGTCGAATATTTATTAGTCAATTTAATTTAAAACGTGTATAGATTTTCATTTTAGATAAAAACAATTTGTTAGAATGAATGTTATTAATAAATTTTACAGTATATTGCAAGAAAGTTAATATCTATACATATATAAGTATAAGTATAAAGATAGTTATAAGATATTTGCTCAAATAAGATTATATTTAAATAAAAATAAAGGTTTTCTGATAAAGATTAAGAATTATATTCAATTTTTACTATTAAGCTTATAAAAGCTGTGCAAAAGGCAGATGTGCTCGGCCACGAATTAAAAGAAAAAAACTTGTAACGAATTTACCAAATATACATGACGTATGTAATGTATTAGTTATATAAAAGAAGAGCGGTTCTTTATTGAGTTTGTTATTAAAGGAGTCCTTTATTACGAAAGGGCTCGCTTGCCACAATTATAACTTGGCATAAGGAGAAACTATCTTACTTGAAATGGGAATTTTGACAAATGTTTAGGTTAGAATCGTCCGTCAGATTAACTTTAAAAGTAGTTCCTATCTGGAGAACCAATTCTTAAGATAAAATCATTAATCAAAATCTTGAATAATAAGGATTAAGCAAGATTATATGATACATAAATTTACATACTTTTAGGGCGTTCAGTGCTCAGACCAGATGTCGAGCGCTCATGGCTAACTATGCTCAGGTTAAAATTTTATACGAACTCTATCGCTCTGAATTAAAAAAGAAATGCTCAGAGCACAGATTGTCAATTTTTATTCGCATTATTTTCTAAAGTCATTATTGTTTGATTGCATCAAAATTATATTTAATATTAAAAAAACAAAATTTAAAAAAAAAACTTAAAAACAAAATGTCTTGACATACGAGATATTTTTTTTTAATGGCCTTTTTATTATTTTATTATTAATTTGACGTTTCCCAGTTTGACAACTCTGTGAACTCTGAGAAATATTTACGAGCTCACAGATCGTACTATGAGCGTTCTGCGAGTTAAAAAAGAAACACAAAATGGATAATCTGAGCACAAAAAGAAACACATTTTTTTAGCTTTACAGCACTGACTCCGTTCGGATGA